>APFE030607638.1:70267-146956 GCA_000404065.3 Pinus taeda | reverse complement strand
CTGGAAGGGAGCTACAACCCCCTACTTCTTTTCTCTCAAGGACCACTTTTCATAAATTTTCAAACTGGATCCATAAACATCAAGATATCATCAAGTACAAGTAAATCACCTAGTCAACTGCAGTAACCAGATCAACAGTAACAGTAAAATAAACCCAGAACACCTTATCAACAGAAAAAATTCAGCCAACAAAAGATCTTAAGACAGATACGAAATTTTTCTTTCTCTGATCTGCGTGCGTACGCACTACACCTTCTGCTTCCTTGCGTATACACGCAAAGACCCTTCTGCCGCACCGCGAACCCACGCACCGGTTCTTCAATCACGCTGTGTACTGATACTGCAGACACGCACCCACAGATACTATCGCGCCGCGTATTGCTACTGTAGCCACGCACCCACAGATACTATCGTGCCGCGTACCTACGCACCTGCGGCTTCTGAAACGCCGCGTACTTTCCCTGTGCCTACGCACCTAAACCTCTGTCGCGCTGCGTACCCACGCATTGTGCCTTCTTCTGCTCTGCGTACCCACGCACTTCTCCTTCTTCTTCTCTGCGTACCTATGCACTTCTCCTTCTTCTTCTCTGCGTGCCCACGCACTTGCACCGTTAATCTCCTGCGTACCTCTGATTAGGGCCGAACTGGCAGTCCCCCAGTGTACCACCGATACTCAGATGCTCAGATTTGATCATGCGCTCGAGAGATCACCCTTCATAGATTCGCTTTCAACTTCACTTTATATAGATCAAGCTTTTGAAAAATAACCCAATATTTCAGATCTTAAGATATTCAATTTGCAAAAGATACATTGGCCAAGTGATCTCCTTCCCTATTTATAGACAAGCCCTCATTCACTCCATGGGACAAAACCATCAATAACCAATACAAGGGATCCAACCCAGGGCTAAAATATATCCTATACCACGGGCCTAAACCATAGCATTAGAAAAGGCGGGCTAAATACCACGAGCCAAACATAAGAAACCCCATGTGAGCGCGTTGCACTGCCTTGAAATGTGTGCACTGGGGTCCGCACCTTCTGAACTGGTAACCTGCGAGTCCGACCGCACCTCCTGTATGGGTAACCTGCGGGTCTGCACCTTTTGAACCATTCGCCTGCGAGCCTCTTAATTTCAAACATTTTGAGAGCCTGAACACTTGAGTGAGTTGCCATCAAGTACAACACCTGTATCATAGAGCCATACCAGAATCATAATGCCAACAAACCCTCCAAGCAACCACAAATAAGGATGAACCTTGTATAAAGGATATTGTTAAGGAAAAATTGTAGAAACTTTTAGATGTTGGATTCATTTATCCAATTTCTGATAGTTAATGGAAATCACCCTTAGTTATTGTCCCTAAAAATAATGGAAAATGGAGAATACATGTGGACTATAGGGAGCATAATAAGGCCATTGGAAATGATCATTTTTCCTTTCCCTTTATCAACTAAGTTCCAGATGTCTTAATATGTATAGAATACTTTTCATTCTTGGATGGGTTGTACATTCAAAGTTCATCACCAATAATGATTTATAATGATGGATAATGACCATCACCATTTCATATGAGCAATGGTGATGGACCATAGCCTCGGTTACCAAAAACTGAACATCACCAAAGGTGGCGTCACCAAAAGTATAGATGTTATGGTTACATTCAAGGTCCATCACGAATATTGATTATAATAAAAGATAGTGACCGTTACCATTTCATATGAACAATAATGATTTATTGTGATGGATATTTAATGGATGTCATTATTGGTGCATATATATGGTGACGTTCATTGACCATCACCAAAATTTGCATTGCTAGAAGAATATGTGTTGTGGTGACATTCAATGTCCATCATGAATAATGACTATAATAAGGGACAATGACCGTCACCATTTCATATCAACAACAACAATTTATGGTTACGGACCTTTGAGGGTCGTCACTATTGATGCGTATATATGGTGGCGTTCATTGACCGTCACCATTTCATATTTTTGGTGAGGGTAAGAAAATGTCACCAAAGCTCATTGGTGATGGTCAAAAGAGCCTCTATTACCAAAAATTGATCATCACCATTCCATATGGATGTTAGGGCATGATGGAAGAAAACCACCAACCTATTGCTTGTAAAGTAGGTGCTCTTCCATTGAGCCAACACCATTTAAAGAATTATATTTTTTAAAATTAGACCTTGAAACTTCATAAATTGTAAATTCTACTACTTTCAATAAATTAAGTCTCAACAATATTTTACTAAACAAGCAAAGCAACATCGAAGATGTAGGTCTCTACCTAATGGTTATTGAAGTTATGAAAATTGGGTGGAGGGAAAAATAGTTAGGTATAAGAGAATCAATATGTTTAGTTGAATACTCAATTAGAAGTGAAACTCATAAGTGGATATCATATGGAAGAAGACGAGGCAGGTACTTGGAAGCCTTGTACATCTTCGCATGCCTTAGCACTTGGCACATCTTAGCTTATTTGAAATGTATGCATACTATCTGGCACATCTTAGCACATCCTAGCATTCCCTAACACGCCTTGGCAGTCATGACCTCACAACTAGCATTGCATTTTTCCATGACTTGGGAACCTTACATTCACTAGAACACCTTAGCACTTCCTAATTTTCATGCCCTCCGTTATCCTCCATAATGTCCCAAGATGATGAAGAGATCGATGGAGGTAACCATAGACCAAGCTTTTAGTTTGGTAGCTAGCCCTACCAAACCAGAGAGGGCTCTCTATGTGAAATCATGACCAAGAGATGACTAGAATGTAAAGGATTTTAGGCTAGATAGCTAGGGTCAGGTGGGTTGTTGGAAAATTTAGGGACTTGGAACTCTATTCATGGTGTCTTTTCGAGTAGGGACTTTGTCAAGGAGGCAAGGACTTGGAACTCTGTCTAGGATAAAGCACCTAACATGCATGAAAAAATCTCCCTAGAATAGAGTACCTCCTACTTAGAAGAGTGTCCCCTGCTCAAAATATAGAACCCTTCTCTACTGTACACTTTTCTTAAAGATAAATATGTGCATAAAATAGTACTATGAAAAACACCTAAATTAAGAAAAGTGAGCATCTAAGTCAAACTATAAAAGTATAATAAATATGGCTCTATATAAGTTTGGGAAACACTAGACAAGCATTCTTTCATACAAAAAAAATAAAATGCCTAATATCGATGAGATTCTTTCATTGTTGCTATACCCTCACAAAAAAACTGGAATCTATAGCATGTACCCTAAGGCTGTATGCATTTGCTGAAGGTGTAGATTGAAAGGATCTACTGAGATGAAGTACTATTGAAGGAGAAACACCTTCAAAACAATAGATAAAGTCTATTGTGAATTCAACCCATTTTCACACAGACCAAAGCTGCTAATGGGTACACTTCTTCGGTGAATGGAAACTATAATGTATTGTAGTGTTGCTGAAGGAAAAACACCTTTACTGCAACACGGATAAAATTCTAACAGATATTGTCACTGTGGCCTCGGATGTGGATGATCTCATCAATATAGGTAACAACTTCGATAATTGAAAAACCAAAAGGTGAGATGCATAAATCATTTGAAATGACAGATTTGGGCATACTTTATTATTGTTTAGGAGTGTTAGTATAGAAATTGTAAGGAAACTTGTTGCGTCTTTATGTCACTGGCCACAAATGTGAAGAAATACATAAAATATTAAATAACATGGTATAAGTCGATTGCAGGTTATTTTGAAACGGGAATGGAATTCCCCTTGTGCGGGTTCTAATCTAGTGGGTATAACTTTAAATAAAAAACTGATAGTTATGGGGCTGAAATTGTCTCACAATTGATGAAAATTCCCAAATTTGTTCACTAGAAAGAAGTAGAGTGAGTCGTTAGGTTTATGGAAGGGAAAACCCTATTTGTAGGAAGATAACTTGAAATTAGTCGGGCATATTATTTCTCATCTTCTTGTACGTGTGTGCTTTGAAACGATAACCACATCCAAGACTCAATAACAACTCTAGTAAAGTTTATAGATGTGAAGCACTTCTAAGAAAACGCATCGCTTAATGACAATTGAGCAAGGAATATGTCAAAGGATTCAATCTTGCACTCAGCCATAAAAAGGAAGTTGGGGTATTGAACATCTTGCGAACAAACTGACTCCAACCATAATGTGAAAGGCAAGGTAACTATGAAACCTCTTTCCCACTTTGTAGTATTGTTCCCTCTTGAATTCCAACAGGTATGTGGCAGCTTAGATCCAAAAAACTCATGCTAGGTAAACTCTGCATGATACAATTGTGACGTGCAAGCTTGAAACACACTCTAGTTTCCCTCTAAAAGAGGGTAAGCCAAAATATTACGACAATATTAATTGTAATTTGATCATACAATATTGAGGTATTTCCTGGAATAAACGATATATTATCAATGCACTAATGAAGAACTCAAAATAAATGAATTTCTTATTGCTACAATAGTGCCTCTTGGGATTTTCAGATAAAGCACCTAACCTGCATGGCAAAAGCTTCCTAGAATAAAGTATCTCCTACCTAGAAGTGTGTCCCCTGCTCAAAATATAGAACCCTTCTCTACTATGCACTTTTCTTAAAGATAAATATTTGCATAAAACAAAAATAAGAAAAACACCTAAATTAAAAAAAGTGAGCATCTAAGTCAAACTATAAAAGCATACTAAATATGCCTAAAATCAATGCACTTCTTTCATCGCTGCTACAACCTCATAGGAAAACTATAATATACAACATGTATCCCAAGGCTGCATGCATCTACTAAAGGTGCATTTTGGAAATACTGAGGGGGGGGGGGCGGGGGTGGGGGTGGTGGGGGTGAATCAATATTTCTTTTTAATTGCTCTTTTTATCACCAAAGCATATAATATCTATATATTATATATATATATAGTATATATATATATATATATATGGAACACATAAATAGATCGCTGGAATAAATGTTTTTATTAACAGAAACAATGCAATGAAATAAATACAATATATAACTGGTTGCAATCAGTTGCCAAGCACCAACTCTGTTTTGCCAAGGCAATAGTTCTGCACTTAGGAGCACCAACTCCCAAGGATTCCAATCATTTCAGTTTTGAGGCTCCAACCCAAACCTGGTATAAATTGTTTTGTTGTAGTTCTTTGCTCCCAAGCCTGTTGAGCTTCTGTTTCACTCCTGTTCTCCTACTTCTTCTGCCTCTGCCTGAACTTGGGCTTCCTCTCACTCTGATTATGCACACACACTTTCCTTTCCTTGTTTTTCCTGTTTTATGTATCCTTGATGCCTCGACTGTTCATTTCTGCTTTCCACTGGCTCTTCGGCTTCCTCAATGCTCGCTTCAGCTCCCTCTGCACTGGCTTGTCCTTTGGCTTCCCTCTTCTTCATTGCTCTGGCTTTTCGGTTTCCTTTGCGCTGGCTTACCCTTCGGCTTCCTGGCTTCTCGGTCACTGTAGCTTCCTCTGTCTCTTCATGCTCACCAACACTCCTGGGACACGTTGATTTAACAGTGAGGATCAAGTACATAGAGCAAAACTGCTGCATGTTAAAACTGTAACAGATCCCCCATTTTTCAATGATAATAGGCATACACAGGACTTTGTTATTTAACGGACATGCCACTTCCCAATCACAATTGAAATAAGCTTTCATTCAGGCCTCCTGAACTATCGGAACCATTATCATAAGCCTTTTTGCCTAAAAACCCCACACAATACAATTACTAAAATACACAAGAAAATTATGAAAATTCGACCGAAACTCTAAAGGGCGGACTTCAAATTTATTATCCCTGCATTAATACCTGCATCGGGTTCACAGTGTAATCGCAATCGGCGCTTTCAGGGCAACAAGGCCTTAAGCACTTATGATATAAGGGATGCGACATAAAAATACACCAAACTGCAATGTTGCATTGGGTCCGCAACATTCATCGTAATTTGCAGGAGGACAACCCTTTGGGTATTGCGATATGCGATTACCGATACGATGGATGCGATATGATATTAAATCATATTTCAGTGTTTCATCTGGTCCACATGTATCACAGTTATATGATATTTATATATATATTGCAAATTTTCATGTTTTAATGCGCCAAGGATTACAGCTCGAAAATCTGAAATACACTAAAAACATGCTTCAGAACACTTTTGGCAGAATTCACAGTTTATGCACCTGAAATTATATGTTCCGTCGGGTCCACACATATATGTCACTGTCAGGGGTTTGTGGTGATGGCACATAACCAAATCACCGATTATTATATCGCTGATATATATACTTCTCTACTTCGATAGTGTATTCCACTATAACTAAGTCTTTCGTCTCCGATAGTGTATTTGCAATACAACTAAGTCTTCAGCCTCCGATAGTGTATTTGCATGCATATACACTATATTGATCTCAATAGCTCCCGATAGTGTATTCTTTGGCATTCTTTGTCATACTTTTCTTTGATAGCTCTCGATAGCTCTGTTTGCTTCCTTCGATGGCCCTGTTTGCTTCCTCCGATGGCTTTGTTTGCTTCCTATGATGGCTCTATTTGCTTCCTCCAATGGCTCTGTTTACTTCCTCTGGCTCCTCGAATATTGCCATATTGACATCAATGACAATCTATGTCAACAACCTCCCCCTTTGTTATTGATGGCAATATTCTTCTACTCCCCCCCTTTGAAATCAATGGCAAAGGAATGCATACGGACTCCCTCTGTCGAACTGCTCCCCCTGTAGAGTTTCTCCCCCTGTCCTACACCATCTTTATGAATGAACTTGAGTGATGCTAAAGAGATAACCCCCATCTTTTGACAAAGATGTTCAAATGCTTCTTGAGGAAGAGGTTTTGTGAAAATATCAGCTATCTTCTCCTTAGTATTGATGTATTCCAAGATGATGTTTTGTTCAGCTACTTGTTCACGAAGGAAATGATACTTGATTGGTATATGTTTGGTCTTTGAGTGCATCACTTGATTTTTGCTGAGACTGATAGCACTTGTGTTATCACAATAGATGGTAATTGATTGATTTGTACTTGTGTTGACATCTTTTAGAGCTTCCTTCATCCATAATATTTGAGTACAACAGTCTGTTGCAACTATATACTCGGCTTCGGGTGTGGATAATGATATAAATGTCTATTTTTTGCTAAGCCAGGATACTAAACAGTCTCCTAGGAAGAATGCATTTCCACTAGTACTTTTTCGATCATCTACATTTCTGGCCCAATCAACATCGGTGTATGCAGCTACAGCCAATGTTGAGTTCTTAGGGTACCAGAGACCGAAATCAGGAGTTCCTTTCAAATATCTGAGAATTCTTTTTACAGCTAACAAATGGGATTGTTTAGGAGCAGATTGAAATCTTCCCACCATTCCTACTGCCCAGTGCCTGCATTATGTCTAATATTGTAGTAGTTAAGTACAAAAGGGCTCCAATTATTGACCTATAATGAGTTACATCTACTAGAGGGGAGTCATGATTTTTGCTCAGTTTGCAATTTGTGATCATAGGTGTGCTCATGGGTGCACAGTCTTCCATTCCATATCTTTTAAGCATGTCCTTAAGATATTTGGCTTGAGATATAAACAATCCTGGTCTGGTTTGAGATACTTGTAGTCCAAGGAAGTGAGACAAATCTCCTATCATTCACATCTCGAATTCTCTTGACATGTTTTGAGAAATTTCATGGCTCATTTCATCATTATTGCTAGAAAAAATGAGATCATCAACATAAACAAGTGTGACTAGTAACTTATGTTCATCCGTTTTTATGTAGATATTACTTCCTACCACTCCCTTCTTGAAGCCTTGTTGTTGTAGATAGTGATCCAATCTTGCATACCAAGCTTTGGGAGCTTGTTGCAACCCATATAATGCTTTTTTCAACTTACGGACTAAGTCTTTTCCTTCCATTAGATCAAACCCTTCTGGTTGCTCCATGTAGACTTCTTCCTTGAGTTCCCCCTTCAAAAATGCTGATTTTATGTCCATTTGATATATTCTGAATCCTTTTGAGCAAGCAAATGCCAAGAACATCCTGATAGCTTCCATATGAGCTATTGGTGCAAATGTTTTTTCAAAGTCAATTCCTTCAATTTGTGAATAGCCTTTGCAAACAAGCCTTGCCTTGTTTCTGATAACTTGTCCATCTTCATTCATTTTATTTTTGAATACCCACTTGGTTCCTATTATGTTTTTGTCCTTTGGACAAGGTTCTAGCCCCCATGTCTTGTTCTTCTCAATTTGGGACATTTCTTCTTCCATGGCTTTTACCCAATGAGGATCCTTACTTGCTTTTGCAAATGTTTCTGGTTCTATCATGGATAGAAGAGCAATAACATTTCTCTTTGGTGTACTTATCATCCTTCTTCGGGTTTGCATCCCTTCATCTCTATTGCCAATAATCTGCTTTTCTGGAATATATTTATGGAGAAAATTCATCTTTGAAGGGATATGAGGTGGTTCTCTTTCCTATTTTTCTTCTTCCTGATCTATTTTTTCTTCAATAAGAGGATCATATTCATGTTATTCAATTTATTTTTTTAGAAGGTATTCATCAATTTTTACATCAATTCTTTCCACTATTTTCCTTTGTCGAAAATTGTAGCACTTGTAGGCTTTGCTTCGTGTAGAGTATCCAAGGAATATCCCTTCATCAACTCAAGAATCAAACTTTCCTGGTGAGCCATCATTGATTTTTATGAAGCACTTGCTTCCAAAGATCTTGAAGTACTTTACTAAAGAAGGTCTTCCTTTCCATAATTCATAAGGAGTTTTTTCACAATTGAGTTTAATTTAAGCTATAGACAACTGTCCCAACTGCTTCTCTCCAAAATTTTGGGTGCAAGTTTGCTACTAATAACATTGTTCTTGCCATTTCTTGAACTGTTCGGTTTCTTCTTTCAACTACCCCATTTTTCTAGGGTGTTCTGGCAGTAGAGAATTCTCTTTTAATTCCATATATATTACAAAACTCATTAAATTCTTTTGATGTGAATTCTCCCCCTCTATCTGTTCTAAGGCACTTAATTTTTGAGTCCTTTTCATTTTCTACAAGAGCTTTTAGATTCTTAAAACACTCAAATGTTTCAGATTTATATTTTATAAAATATATCCACACCATTCTAGTATAGTCATCAACAAATAAAACAAAGTACATTCTCCTTGGAGTGCCTGATTTCTAGTTGGTCCACATAAAGCAGCATGGATGATCTCTAAGGGCTTTGATGTAGAGAGCTCATTGGTCTTGTGGCTGGTTCTGGTTTTCTTTCCATGTTGACATGGACCACATACTCCTTGATTTGGTTTGAATAGCCTTGGGATGTGTCGTACAACTTTAATCTTGTTGATATTGATAATATTTTCGAGGCTTGTATGTCTAAGTCGCTTGTGCCACAACCAACTTTCATTTGTTTGAATTAGGTAGCATTTATTTTCTTGAATCTTTTTCAGAATGTAAA
Source organism: Pinus taeda (assembly GCA_000404065.3). Lineage (NCBI taxonomy): Eukaryota > Viridiplantae > Streptophyta > Pinopsida > Pinales > Pinaceae > Pinus > Pinus taeda. The sequence continues at coordinate 137,481 of APFE030607638.1, read as the reverse complement.
TGTTGTTTGGTGTTCTAACCCCTTTCGCCACAAGTTCCATAGAGGAAGAGTTCCTTATTTCATAGTCTTTGGTGCTAAAGACAACATTATGTCCTTGATCACAGATTTGGCTAACACTAAGGAGGTTGTGTTTGAGCCCATCTACTAGCAGAGCATCTTGAGCTTTTCCTTTTCCATTGATAAGAGTAACAATTCCTTTTCCTGAAATTCTGGCAGATCCACTTCCAAAGGACACATTTCCTTCCTTTTTGCTCAATGAGACAAACTTCCTTTTGTCCCCTGTCATGTGTCTGGAGCACCCACTATCCACAAACCAATGACTTTCATTATTTTTAGCATATAGAGCCAGGCCACATTTTATCCATGTTGGGATTCTCACTACTTGATTTTCCTCTTTTGAGTGGGCAATTTTGTTCATAGTGTCCATTATTGTAGCATAATGAGAAAATTAGATCAAATTTGGTCAAGGGATCAAACGAATTGAAGGTTTTGATTGGTCGCTGACTTTTGGGGCCATATGGTTTGATTATTTGATCCTTTAGCTTTGGTGTTTCACTCTTGTGAGCCATGAAATGTTTGGTTTGATGACCAAAGTTTTTACAATGAAAACAATGTCCAAGAAAGATAGTTTTGTACCTGTTGTAGTAGCCACGGTTTGAGTCAATTTCCTTCCTTGGAATCACTCCTGCTTCATTCTTTGGATTTGAGATGGGCCTTTGATGGAATACTTGTTTGTATTTGCTGTAGTATCCATGATTTGAATCTACATTCTTCTTTGGAGTTATTCTCTCTTCATTCTTTGGATCTGGGATATGCCTTTGATGACATACTTTTTCTTCTTTTGGGTTGATGGAAAGTGCATTGACATAGCTTTTCGAACTATTCTTAGTGCTTGATGATTCTCCTTTAAAACCTATTCCAGACTTGTCATGTTGAGGTTTTTGATTTTTTAGGATAGTCTCAAGTATTTGAGAGATTTTCCAACCCTTTTTGACTTGCTCCAATTCGATACTATTTTGGCCCCACGTTATTTGCATGTCTCTTCTTTTTCTTTTAGCTTTGTTTCCAAGAGATCTTCTCTTTTGCTTGTTTCCTTGTTTTCTACCTTGAGAGAAATGATTTTATTCCGTAATTTCTCATTTTATTCAATGGCACTTATTAACAGTTCATCTACATTTCCTTCTAGCCTTGAGTCATCATCATTTGTGAATGCCATGAATAATGTTTCTTGGCTTTCATCACGGTCACTTTCCTCATCTGATTTCTTTTTGATGACTACAAATTCATCCTCATCAGACTCATCTTGCTTGAGAGGAAGTTCTTCTTATTGACCCCTTTCTTTTTGTATACCATTCTTTTAGAATTTCCTTCATCATCACTATCATGTTTATGAGGAAATTTTTGCAGCATAATGACCTATTTTTACACATTTGAAGCAGATAAGATGGTACTTACATTTTAGCTTAGATCCTTTCTTCAACTTTCGTACAAATTGTGCCAATTTGGATTCCACATAGGAGTCATCACTACAATCATTCCTTTCTTTCGCGTTCTTTAATTTTGAAGCCTTGAATGTTGCATATTTGGAGCTTGGGCCACCTTTTGTCATCTCATATGCAGTGAGGATTCCATGGAGTTCAACCATCTTTAGAGTATCTAGATCCTTTGCTTCTTCTATGGAGCTTATTTTGGAGTCAAATTTGTCTGGAAGAGATCTTAAGACCTTTTTGAACAATGGTACTTCAATCTTTTCGTCCAATCCTTTAAGAGAGCTAACCACTTCAGCTACTCGGAGAAAGTATGATGCAATATCTTCTTCATATTCCATTTTCAAACTTTCAAATTGCCTTCTATGAGTTTGAAGCTTTGCCTTCTTGACTTTTGAGTCCCCATCGTATAAGCCAATTATCTTATCCCACATTTCTTTGGTAGAGTTACAATTCATGACTTTTTTAAACTCAGAATCAATAATTCCACTAGTGACGGAGTTCAAGGATTTTGCATTTGCAATGTAGGCTTTCCTCTTATCTTGATCTATTGGAAGAGTGGGAGGAATTTGGTAGTAATTTAGAACGAAATTCCAGACTTCAGGTCCAAGGGACATTAAGTAGTAGGTCATTCTCTTTTTCCAGAAACCAAAATTAGTGCCATTGAACAGAGGAGGTCTTCCTGATGCTTCATGATTTCTCATCATGGCCATGAATCCTTCTTTAAGATATTAGGCTAATATGAAGAAGCCTGCTCTGATACCAATTGTTGGAAATACTGAGGGGGTGGGGGGGTGAATCAATATTTCTTTTGAATTGTTATTTTTATCACCAAATGTATATATATATATATATATATATTATATATATATATATATATATTATTTATATATATATATTAATATAGCTGATAAATGCTTTTATTAACACAAACAATGCAATGAAATAAATACAATATATAATTGGTCGCAATCAGTTGCCAAGCACCAACTTTGTTTTGCCAAGGCAATAGTTTTGCACTTAGGAGCAACAACTCCCAAGGATTCCAATCCTTTTAGTTATGAGGCTCCAATCCCATGGCTCCAACCCAAACCTGGTATAAACTATTTTGCTGTAGTTCTCTGCTCCCAAGCCTGCTGAGCTTCTGCTTCACTCCTATTCTCCTGATTCTCCTGCCTCTTTTGTCTCTGCCTAAACTTTGGCTTCCTCTCACTCTGATTATGCACACACACCCGCATTTCCTTGTATTTCCTATTTTATGTATACCTGATGCCTCTGGCTGTTCGTTTCTGCTTTCCACTAGCTCTTCGGCTTCCTCAACGCTCGCTTCAGCTCCCTCTGCACTGGTTTGTCCTTTGGCTTCCCTCTTCTTCATTGCTTTGGCTTTTCGGTTTCCTCTGCACTAGCTTATCCTTCGGCTTCCTGGCTTCTCGGTCGTCGTAGCTTCCTCCGTCTCTTCGTGCTCACCTACACTCCTAGGGCATGTTGATTTAACGACGAGGACCAAATACACAAAGCAAAACTGCTGCATGTTAAAATTGTAACAGAGCCCCCTTTTTTTCAATGATAATAGGCATATAGATGACTTTATTGTTTAACAAACATGCCATGTCCCAATCGCAATCACAATCGGCTTTTGTTCAAGCCTCCTGAACTATCGAAACTGTTATTATAAGCCTTTTGGCCTAAAAACCCTGCACAATACAATTACTGAAATACATAGGAAAATTATGAAAATCTGACCAAAACTCTAAAGGAAAGACTTCAAATTTATTATGCCTACTTTAATACCTGCATTGGGTTCACAGTGTAATTGCAATCAACACTTTCAGGGCAGTAAGGCCTTAAGCACTTGTGATATGTTGGATGTGACATAACAATAGACCAAACTGCAATGTTGCATCAAGTCTGTAACATTCATCGCAATCAACACTTACAGGAGGACAACCCTTTGGGTATTGCGATATGCGATTATTGATACGGCAGATGCGATATGATATTAAATCATATTTCAATGTTTCAGCGGGTCCGCATGTATCGCAGTTATACAATATTTATATATATATTACAAATTTGCATGTTTTAATGCACTAAGGCTTAGAGCCCAAAAATTTAAAATACACTAAAAACATGCTTCGAAAGACTTTTGGCAGACTTCACTGTTTATGCACCCGAACTTATATGTTCCACCGGGTCCGCACATATATGTCACTATCGGGGGTTTAGGGTGATGGCACATAACCGAACCGCCGATTATCATATCGCCAATATATATATACTTCTCCGCTCTGATAGTTTATTCCACCATAACTAAATCTTATGCCTCCGATAGTGTATTTGCAATATAACTAAGTCTTCCACCTTTGATAGTGTATTTGCATGCATATACACTATATTGCTGCTGATAGCTCCCGATAGTGTATTCTTTGGCATTCTTTGACATACTTTGCTTCAATAGCTCTCGATAGCTCTATTTGCTTCCTCCGATGGCTTTTTTTGCTTCCTCCGATGGCCCTGTTTGCTTCCTCTGATGGCTCTGTTTGCTTCCTCTGATGGCTCTGTTTGCTTCCTCTGGCTCCTCGAATATTTCCATATTGACATCAATGACAATCTATGTCAACAGTGTAGATCGAACGTATCTACTAAGATGACGTATTGTTGAAGGAGAAACACCTTCAAAACAATAGATAGAGTCTAATGTGCATTCAATCCATTTGCACACAGGCCAAGGTTGCTACTGGGTACACTTCTCCCCTAAATGGAAACTACATTGTATTGCTGCTCTACTGAAGGAGAAACACCTTCAGAGAAACACAGATAAAACTATAACATATATTGTCACTGTGGTATCGGTTGTAGAAGTTCTCATCAATATAGGTAACAACTTCGATAATTGAAAAACCAAAAGGTGAACTACATAGATCATTTGAAATGATAGATTTGAGCATATTTTATTATTTTTTAGTAGTGTTAGTACAGAAAATGCAAGGTAGCTTGTTGCATCTTTATGTCACAGACCAAGGATGCAAATAAATACAGAAAAGATTAAATAGCGTGGTACAAGTCGATTGCAGGCTCTTTCAAAACAAGAATGGAGTTCTCCTTATGCAGATTCTAATCTATTAGGTATATATTTAAATAAGAAATTTATAGTTATGGGGTTGGAATTGTCTCACGATTCATGGCAAGTCCCAAATTTGTTCACTAGAAATAAGTAGAGTGAGTTGTCGGGTTTATGAATGGGAACACCCTATTTACAGGAAGATAACTTCAAATTATCCATGCATATTATTTATCCTCTTCTTGTACGTGTGTGCTTTGAAAAGATAACCACCTTTGAAGACTCAAGAAAAACTCTAGTAAAGTTTATAGGTGTGCAACACTTCTAAGAAAATCCATCACTTAATGACAATTGAGCGAGGAATATGTTGAAGGATTCAATCTTGCACTCAGTCATAAAAAGGAAGTTGAGGTATCTAACATCTTACCAACAAACTAACTCCAACCATAATGTGAAATCCAGGTTAACTGTGAAGCCTATTTCCCACTTTGTAGTATTGTTGCCTCTTGAATTCCAACATGTATCTTGCTGCTTAGATCCACAAAACTTGTCCCAAGAAAACTTTGCATGATACAATTGTGATGTGCAAGCTTGACATGCACTCTAGCTTCTCTCTAAAAGAGGGTAAGTCAAAATATTATGACAGGCTTAACTTTAATTTGATCATACACTATTGAGGTATTGTATGGAATAAACAATATACTATCAATGCACTAATGAATAACTCAAAATAAACGAATTTCTTGTTGCTACAATAGCGCCACTCTTGGGATTCTCCAAGGAGCCACTAATTTATACACATTTGGAATCGTTACTTGGTCTACAGAAATATTAAGCAATGGTAGTGATCACTCTTTGCCCTCCCATGGAAGGTCTATATAGAGTCAGCAATAAATTGATTTAAAAGTGAGGTATATGCTTGAAAAATAGGAGCTCGACTCTTCAACTCTAATTTAGTGGCAAGGAAATATTCAACTGTAAATGCTTGATCTTCTACAGTGTAAATTTCTATATAAATGGTTAGCGTAAATCTGTCCATTGTCCACATATCCCAAAAAACCATGTATGTCTAGACTCTGGTTGTGTGTAAGAGAGGGGAGATCACATAGATAATCCATTATCAAAAGGAAAAGTTAAAGCGCAACATTCTATGGATATTTCTTTTTAAATTTTATTACATACCTTAGGAAGTTTGAAAGGAAATAATTGAAGCTTCCCTCTCCTTCCACAGTTCATTAAATATTCCCCTTTTCCAATGCAAATGTGGCCTACAGAATCACAATTAGCAAATATGAAAAGTAAGTTTAATGAATTAAATTAGCTTTATTATACCTCAAGCAAATGGACTATGAGAAATTGAATTCATTCTCTACAAAAGATAATATAGCAAGATCTATTTACATTTTTAACTGAAACAAAGGTAAATTGGATTCATGCTCTACAATAGATGATACAATGAAATCTAATGACATTTTCAACTCAAACAAAGGTAAGTTGAGTAAGCTCAAGCTCCAAAATGATGGCATCCAACTTCTCAGTGGCAGTTACTGTATATATCTAGCTAGAGGCTATAACATAAAGATATTTGTTATATGTGAAGATAAAAAAATGAAAGGAATGTGAAATTTTGACCATCAACTATAAGTTCCTTTCAAGGACTAGATCAAACCATAACATTGTTATCAAGATAATCAAATCAGCCATTCTAGTACGCTTCTAGTAGTTTCATGATAAAACTCAAACTCAATAAACTTCAAACAACATAAATTAACCAACAATATGTCTGAGGTTGGTTACCTAAGGATTATATCATACTAAATTACCTTTTGCATCTAACATTGAAAATGATTGTGAAAGAAATGAAGACAAATCAATGATTATGATGGATGCATGTGATGAAATAAAATAAAAAAAAGACCTTCCTTCTTGCTACTGATGAGCCTTCTAGGGGATTCTTGGATGAAGTTGATCTTGATCTACTTTCTGAAATCAAAGAGACACTTTCTAGCTACTCTAATTTGATGAAAAAAAACCCTAGTGCTAATGAAAATGAATATGGAAAGTAAAAAGCATCGATAAACCTGGTCTTGAAGAAGGTGTCTCAAGTCTAATATGGATAGTATTTTAAATTTCTATAGCTAGCAGAGGGTTTTCCCAGTTGGGTTCCCTAGAAATTTTTGTTATTTTTGCTATAATGTGACTATGTTTTATTTCTGTTCTATTCCACTACATTGGTAGAGATATTTTTTGTCTTCATGCAACAATTAGTTTCATATTTATTCGTTCAAGCAGTAGAAGAATTTCAAGGAAATTCTACACAAGGGACAATTAATCTATATTTTCACTTATATCTTTTGCAAGTAAAATTCACAACTAAATTTTCATCCAAAGTGTTTAGGTTACAAGTAAGTGGTATCACATCATATCTCAACATTGCAAGGCATAAATCATATTATTCAATAAGGTTGAGACTTGAGATACAAAAATCTTCTCAAGTTATGCAAGAAAGAAAACTACTAATTTTTAGTTCTAAATCTATCCAACCAGACCAAAATTATGCCATTTTCAACTCCCTCTAGTCAAAGTTATTCCTGGCCTCATTCAACTCAATTAAGAATATGTCAATCTCGTTGAGATTTCTTCTTCATTTCATGCTTCTAAGTTATATATTTATGTAACCTAATATATCATTTATGTTAAGTGATTATTCATTAAAAAATATTTAGTTTGTCCAGCGCATCTACCTAATTTTCTGATCAGTTTCTGGGAAGACTCTATCAGACATTTGCAGCAGAAAACAGAAGACTGTTTTAGTACATAGTGTTATAAAACTCTAATATGGAAAACGTATTTTGGGTTGTTTCCCTAAAAACATTTATAAAATTTTCAATCCCAAAGCCATTTTAGTGAGAATTTTAGTCAAGGAGAAATTTAGTATTATTTTTGGAAAATTTGAATGCAACTAAAAGACATTCTTCCCATTTGTTCAAAAGATTCCAACACCAAATATGTGTGAATTCACAAAACTTAAGATTTAGAAATAATTAAATTTCACTTCTCTTTTCCACAACCATATATGAGTGAATTCACAAAACCTGAGATTTGGATTCTGGAAACACTTAAATTTCACCTCATTTATTAGGATTGGAAGTTCCCTGAGATACAAACATGTAGCGTTAAGGATCTACTTTGCTTGTTTAAGGATAATGTTCAGTTTATAAATAGTGATACAAGAATCCTTATACATGCCTGACACGGTTCTTTGGTCACAACTAATGAAATTGAACTCCATCAATACATAACAAACAAGGTAGAATGTAAGAGAGCATCTACTTTTCAACATATACTCTGACAAAAATAAACATCTATACAGTCATATAAAGTTGTCACCACACCAAAGAAGGGATTAAAAAGCAAAATAAAAATAGGAAAAGGCTTGGATTGTTATGGTTAATCTAACAAAATGTTAAATAGGATCAATATGTTAATATGGAAAATAGTGTAGTTGATTATGATTTATTGAGCCCAAGGGGTTAGCCCAACTGAATGTCATTAATGTTACTGGGTATTTGGCTAGTTCTGTGTTGGCAGTTGCCCTGTTTGAAATCCCTTGGGTGAGGTGCACTAGTCAATGCCAATGGGTTTACCAGGGATGCAATCCATGAATGTGGGGAAACATCCATTGGGATTCCCCAGAGGATTTTTCTTGGAAAGAATAAAAATAGGATTTCCTAAAGAGAAATTTTGAGATGCATATAGTGTACACCCAATAAAATCAACTCTATAGAGACAAACCATAATAGAAGGAAAAATACATATGCTTTTACCTATGTTCACTCGTTTTCCCTCCTGCCTTGTGAAAAGTGAAAGTATGCTACTCGTAAACTTAAAATAAAGGATGAAAAACATAGTGAATTTTGAACGAGTCCTCCTTGTGTGGAAGAAGACTAAAAGTGGGGTGGAAATGCAACGAGGTTAGAAATGAAACATACCTGGGTGTCATTAATGGATTGAAGAGGTAAAACCTTAACTCACCACTCTTTTCAATCTCGTTTTCCCTCTCGCCCTGTGAAAAGTGAAAATATGCTACTAGTAAACCTAAAAACAAGGATGAAAAAATAGTGAATTTTGAATAGAGACATGAGGTGTGTTTACTCCTCCCCATGTGGAAGAAGACTAAAAGTGGGGTGTAAATGCAGCGAGGTTAGAAATGAAACATACCTGGGTGCCATTAATGGATTGAAGATCCAATGGTGGGGGATCTGAGGTGTGTGTACTCATCCTGTGTGGAAGAAGACTAAAAGTGGGGTGGAAATGTAGCAGGGTTAGAAATGAAACATACTTAGGCAATCTTATTTTCCCTCCTTCCCTGTGAAAAGTGAAAATATTCTCTAGTAAACCTAAAAACAAGGATGAAAAAAATAGTGAATTTCGAATAGAGAGCTGAAGTGTGTGTACTCCTCCCCATGTGTAAGAAGACTAAAAGTGGGGTGTAAATGCAGCGAGGTTAGAAATGAAACATACCTGGGTGCCATTAATGGATTGAAGATCCAATGGTGGGGGATCTGAGGTGTGTGTACTCCTCCTGTGTGGAAGAAGACTAAAAGTGGGGTGGAAATGCAGCGGGGTTAGAAATGAAATATACTTGGGCGCAATTAACGGATTGAAGATCCAATGATGGCGTTTGATATGTCTACTACTGGTAAAAAATTAATTCAAAACACTCTTCTTCCCTCCTACCCCGTGAAAGGTGAAAGTATGTTACTCTTAAACTTAAAAGAAAGGATGAAAAAAATAGTGAATTTTGAATGAGTCCTCCTTGTGTGGTAGAAGACTGAAAGTGGGGTGGAAATGCAACGACATTAGAAATGAAACATACCTAGGCGCCATTAATGGATTGAAGAGGTAAAACCTTAACTCACAACTCTTTTCAATCTCGTTTTCCCTCCCGCCCTATGAAAAATGAAAATATGCTACTAGTAAACTTAAAAGCAAGGATGAAAAAAATAGTGAATTTTGAACCAGAGATTTGAGGTGTGTGTACTCCTCCCCGTGTGGAAGAAGACTAAAAGTGTGGTGTAAATGCAATGAGGTTAGGAATGAAACATACTTTGGTGCCATTAATGGATTGAGGATCCAATGGTGGGGGATCTGAGGTGTGTGTACTCCTCCCTGTGTGGAAGAAGACTAAAAGTGGGGTGGAAATGCAATGAGGTTAGAAATGAAACATACCTAGGCGCCATTGATGGATTGAAGATCCAATGGTGGGGTTCGATATTAGTCTGCTACTGGTAAAACCTTAATTCACAACACTCTTGTTCCCTCTCGCCTTGTGAAAAGTGAAAATATGCTACTCTTAAACTTAACAAAAAGGATGAAAAAAATAGTGAATTTTGAACTAGTCCTCCTTGTGTGGAAGAAGACTAAAAGTTGGGCGGAAATGCAGCGAGGTTAGAAATGAAACATACATGGGCACCATTAATGGATTGAAGATCTAATGGTGGGGTTCGATATTAGTCTGCTACTGGTAAAACCTTAATTCGCAACCTTCTTCAATCTCGTTTTCTCTACCGCCTTGTCAAAAGTGAAAATATGCTACTCGTAAACTTAAAAAAAAGGATGAAAAAAATAATGAATTTTGAACCAGATATCTGAGGTGTGTATACTCCTCCCTTTGTGGAAGAAGACTAAAAGTGGGGTTTAAATGCAACGAGGTTAGAAATGAAACATACCTGGGTGCCATTAATGGATTGAAGATCTAATGGTGGGGTTCAATATCAATCTGCTACTGGTAAAACCTTAATTCATAACTCTCTTCAATCTCATTTTCCCTCCTGCCTTGTGAAAAGTCAAAATATGCTACCTGGGTGCCATTAATGCATTAAAGATCTAATGGTGGGGTTCGATATCAATTTGCTACTGATAAAACCTTAATTCACAACTCCCTTCAATCTCATTTTCCCTCCCGCCCTGTGAAAAGTGAAAATATGCTACTAGTTTTCCCACCCTCTGCCTTATGAAAAGTGAAAATTTAATTCACAACTCTCTTCAATCTCGTTTTCCCTGGCACCCTATGAAAAGTGAAAATATCTACCAGTTTTCCCTCCGCCATATGAAAAGTGAAAATATACTACTATCTTTAGAAAGTAAATGAAGATTGGAATTAGGAGGGCTTTGTTACATCAAAATTATGGTTGAATTTTTTCAAAAATGTTAAAATTTCCCTCCCTAAAAAACAATAAATACAATACTTATAGAGTATAGATTAGATGTGTAGGTGTAATGTAAGTATGTATACAATTCTAAATATTGGCTTAGTTAAAGAATAATAGTAATAATAATAATAATAATAATCAAAAGTATGTGGATGAGTGCAAAATCTAAATTTTGGCTCAATTAATAATAAAAATAATAAAATTAAATTTGTTATATTTTGATTTTGTTATTAACTTGTGAATAGGTTTTGTTACAATACCATGAGCCAATACCATGGCTTATTAATACCTCAAGCCCAAAAACCATAACTTATTTCGCAACCAAAATATTTTATAACAATATGACAAGAGTCTTAACCATGGATATTCACCCCCCACTTTACAATAAATATTATTAACTTGTAAAAAAATGGTTTTGTTATAATACCATGGGCCAATACTATGGCTTATCAATACCACATGCTCTAAAAACATAACTTATTTCACAATCAAAATATTTTATAACAATATAAAAATATTTTTAACCATGGATATTCATTCTCACTTTACCATGGAAATTATTAACTTGGAAATAGAATTTGTTCCAATACCATGGGCCAATACCATGGATTATCAATATCACATGCCCAAAAAAACATGACTTATTTCAAAATCAAAATATTTTATAAGAACATGACAAGGTTCTTAAACATGGATATTCACCCTTGCTTTGTCATTGATATTCTGAACTTGTGAATAGGCTTTGTTACAATAGCATGGGCTAATACCATGGCTTATCAATACCACATGCCAAAAAATCATATCTTATTTCACAATCTAAATATTTTATAACAATATGACAAGATTCTTAACCATTGATATTCACCCCCACTTTACCATAGATATTATTAACTTGTAAATAGGATTTGCTACAATACCATGGGCCAATATCATACCTCATAATTACCACATGCCCAAAAACCATAACTTATTTCACAATAAAAATATTTTAATTTAATTTAATTTTATAACATTTTTTATTTGAAGCTAATAGGAAAAGGGTTGTAATTAGTTTTGAGATATATATAAACCCTCTGTCCTCATGACTACTAAAATTTTGCCCATATAAATTAAATTGAGGTTTTAATAAAATTAAAAATGAGAATACTTTTGTATTTAAAGATGTGAAATTTATATAATACAAATATTAGTAAGAACCAACATAGATCTATCTTAACTAAGGATCCAAGTGATGATAGCAAGCAAAGTGAAGGGAAGAGAGGGGGAGGGAGATAGTGACAAAGATGGAGAGAGATAGAGAGAGGGAGAGAGAGAGAGAGAGTGATGGGGGGAGACAGAAAGAAGGAGGTAGGAAGAGAGAGAGGGGAGAGAGAGAAGAAGAGAGTGGGGGAGCGATATATGGAGTTGGAGGGGGAGAGAGAGAGAAGAAAGAACTAAGGCATAGAGAGATAGAGGTGGAGAGATAGGGAGGAAAGAACTAAGGCGTAGGGAGATAGAGGTGGAGAGAGAGAGGGAGTGACAAGGGATAGATGGATAGAGAGAGAGGGAGAGAAGAGAGGAGGGGAGAGAGAGAATAGGTGGGGATAAATATTGGGAGAGAAGGGAAAGAGAGAGAGAGGGAGGCACAAATATGGAGGGGGGAGAGAGAGAGTGATGGGGGGGACAAAGGGAGGTGAGAGAGAGAGAGGACTAAGAGAGAGGAGAGAGAGATGAAGGAAGAAGAAAGACATAGAGTGAGAAAGGTAGAGAGAGAGAGGGGGTGACAAGGGAGTGATGGAGAGAGGAGAGATAGAGGGGGTGACAAGGGAGAGATGGAGAGAAGAGAGATAGAGGGGGTGACAAGGGAGAGATGGAGAGAGGAGAGATAGAGGGAAGAGAGAGAGGTAGAGAGGAAGAGGGAGGGAGAGAGAGATAGATATGGAGAGAGAGTGTGTATGTTTGGGGGGGAGATAGAGAGAGGGAATAAGAAAGTGACACATAGATACAAATATAGATATTATATAGTATTATATAACTAATCTAGATCCATCTTAACTTGGATCTATCAAGTGCCAAAAAAGAGGTTTGCACATTGAGAGATTGGATCCCTCTCGGCGCTTGATAGATCCGGGTTAAGATGGATCTAGGGTAGCTTAATAAGTTTGTAGTTGTATTTGATAAACTAACACTTTTTTTATGGTTGTGTTTGAAAACAATTTTTCCATATTTGTTGTATTTATCATAATAATAATAATCTAATTTTAAGCTTACCTTTTTTATGCAATGATTTTGTTGTTAGTTTATAGATATAGACATGTTATACTTTTGGAATTTGAAAAGGAAACATGTGCTCTTAACTTGGCTGTATTGAAAACATTTAAGTGTAAGAAAGAAACATGCCCTCTTAACTTGGTTTTATTAAAAACATAAGTGTTCTTGTATACTAGGTGGGTGCAAACAAGAGAGTGTATATGGTAAGTGGATTAAATAGTTTAAAACAAATGTTAGTTAAGGAGAAAGTTACAAAAATATAACAAATAGGCTAGGGTTAGGATATTATTATTTTGGGACATCTAAAGTTGAAGGTAAATTTTATGGAGGTGTAGTCTAAGCCCTTGGGTGTAGGGCACATATTATGGGTATCTTGGACTTTTGGTGTGTGTTAGTGGTGTCAACTAGTGATGGAGTGTCCAACCAATGAGTAGGCAAAGTTTTTCATTTACAAGGTTGGCATAAATCAAGTATTCTCCCTCTCTACCCGACTCTAAGATGAGGAGTGTGCATAATGGACTTATTATTGTAAAAAATTACAAATATTTGATTATATTTAAGTTCAAGGGCTTTAAGTGGTTGTCTCAACCTACAAATATTTAAAGGAACTATGTGTATTTTGATTAAACCCTTGTGGTCAAAGAGCTGCAAAAGAGGAAGGCCTTATGACTATTTTTAAGGGGTTGTAATGACCCTCATCTTGTGGTAAATATGTAGATATGATGCTAATGGTCCTAATCTTAGTACATTCACGTATATAATGTAAATATTTTCCTATCACCTTGCATTGTGTAAATATGATCAATATTTTGTGATTACCCTTGTACATGTTGAAGTTCCATTTGCATGATTATGGGAAACACTTCTCAGTTATCCTTGTGTACACAGGGAAGATCATAATTACTCTATGTGAAAAAAACACCTAGTAATATTTTCACACTGAACATCATATAATAAACTTAACCCTAATATCTTAGTGAAGAACAAGTAACTAGCTAGACCCTGGAAGGGTTTTTGGATTGACTGTTAGTGAAACTCATTGCAGTTAGGTGTGCCAATTTGTGGTGAGTGTTAGTGAGTTCTATGGAAACACAAGGGAGCACTAGGTCAAAATTCATGGAAATGAATGAATAAGAGTGTTTGACAGGGAGTGTCACTGAGTTCTAGGTGTGGTAAGAGGAGAGTGACATGTTATGCTAAGTAGCGCTAAGTAATTCTAGTGTGCCATAGCGACATGCAACCAATATGTGCTAGGTGCCAAGGTGTGCCAAATAGTGCTAGGAAGTGTTAGGGAAACATAAGGGAGCACTAGGTGAAAGTAATGCATGCAAATGAACGATTAAGAGTTTGTGATAGGAAGTGTCAATGATTTCAAGGTGTGTTAAGGAGGGAGTGACAAGGTATGCTAGGCAGTGCTAAGGCATTCTAGAGGCCAGGGAAACATGACAAGATGAGCTAGGTGCTAAGGTGTGCCAATGCATGCCAGGGAGAGTTATGGAGTGTTAGGGAAAAACAAGTGAGCACTAGTTTCAAATGCATGGAAATGAATGAATAAGAGTGCATGACAGGGATTGTCACCGAATTCTAGGTGTGCTAAGGAGGGGGTGACAAGGTATGCTAGGTAGTTCCAAGGAATGCTAGAGTGACAGGGCAACATGCCAAGATGTGCCAAGTCCTAGGGTGTGCCAATGTGTGTTAGGGAATGCTATGAGAACATAAGGGAGAACTAGTTCAAATTGCATGGAAATGAATAGTTAATAGTGTGTGATAGGGAGTGTCAGTAAGTTCCAATTGTGTTAAGGAGGGAGTGACAAGGGTATGTGCTAGGCAGTGCCAAGGCATGCTAGAGTGCAAGGTCATGTTATGGAGTGGTAGGGTTTGTTAGGGAGTGAAAAATCATGATAAGGTGTGCCATGTAGTGCCAATGGATTGTTATACGTGCCAGATGTTATGGCATGTGAAGATGTAAACTATGTTGCTTAGTTGTTTTATGGGCACTATTGGATGTGAGCCTTGAATTGGTAAATTGTTAAGTGGGATCAGTTAATATTGGACATGAGAAGCCTAAGATGATTTATAGTCCATTAGGGGAACAAGGTGTTAGCAAATAAAGTACTCACAAGCTAACCGGAGATCGACTGAAGCAACGTTTATCTACTTCGGCTTATGCATGGCAAAAGCGTTTCGAAAGCTACTTGGCGTGACTTCAGACTCCGTCTAAGACTCATGAAACAAACACATCAACAAGCAAACCATTGAGATTTCTTCCCCAGTGGAGTTGCCACTATGTTAGCACTCAAATCTACCTTAGGCTAAAATAAGGTGAAACTTAAGGCTACATCAAACCACGCTCAGCCTCGTAGCTAGCCCTACGAGGACAGGAGAGGGCTCTCTCTGGGTCAAACTCGGCAAAAGGTAATCAATGAGGCTCGAGATGACTAAATTGATAATTAATTTTAGGCTAGGTATGAAGTACAAGAAGTTTGAAATTGATTTTTTGGAGTTTAGTTGAATTCAAGGGAAAGGCAATTTTGGGTGCGAGGATGAGACACAGTTTTTGCAGAGGTCTACTTGGGGCAAGGTAGGCGATTGTCTTAATGCTTTTAAGGAGAATGAATGGATAGATTGGACTGGTGAGAAGTTAAGGAGAGTAAGAAAATTTCAAGGATTCTCCATAAACAGATGAAAACATGGAAAATCAAACAAACTTAAAGGCAGAGCATAGCAAATTATGGATTCTACCTTAACAATTCATTTGTTCAATTGCAGAAGATAAGAGAAGGAAAGTGATACACATAAACAACTTACAAATACTGAAAGAAGCACACCATCAACACATAAAGCCACATTAATCCCAAACAGTGCCGCAAAACCCTGGTCTCTCCTTTGCCAAAAAATGCAGATAAAATATGTACAATAGAGTGTCAAGCTTTTCCCAAGAGTCCAACCCTGAAAGTGACTTAGAAAATACATAATATAGGCAAGCCAACCCATTCCCTTGCCTCTAGGGGTCGAGCTCATCATCCTAGGAGCTATTTCAACCAACTCTAAACAAAGCACTACAATCTAGGCAGTCAAAACAACTTGACTCTATAAGGTAGGAAACCAATTCATTCATTAAATTTTCACTCTTTGGTGAATGAATCTTCTAGAACAAGTAAATAAGTGTCAAAATAACATCATGTTTCATCAATTACATCAAGATGAGTGAAAAATCACATCACAAATCAAAACTAGTCAAACCGGCTGCATTTCCTGAGCTGAAAGATGAAAATTTGGCCAAAAAGCCCTGTGCACCGCGCGCCTGAGCCATATGCACCACGTGCCTTTCAACCTGCTTTTGGGGCACTTTTTGACATCCAAATCAAGCTCACAATAGCTTGTTTGAAAGCCCTGGATGTCTTCTATCCCTCCCAAGTTGAATTTTGCAATTTGGAGCTCATTTGCCCCCTCAAAGTGTCATTCTCCCGGAAGTACTTCCTGCTGGTGCAAAAGGTGGCAGAAAGGTGAGTTTCATGGTGTTTTTGGGCCTTTTGATCACCCAGAACTTGATGAAATTCTTTGGCAATAGCTGAGCATGCATAACTTATCATGATAAATCCAAAAATGTAAATTTTTCCTCCAGAAAGTGTCCCAATCTTAAGCGCGCGCATCGACGTGCTATGCGTTGAGCCAAAAAACCTGTTTTTAGGACAAAATTTTCAAAATGACAAAAATTTCTTCGAATTTGCTCAAATTTAGAGTGAAGACCCTCCATCATGTATTGTGCCCCGCCAATGAAGCCTCGGCCAAAATTTGGAGTGGATCGGGCTTTTTTTGCCATTTTAGTGCTTTGCTCAATCGCCTCTTTAGATCTTCATTTTTTGCTTTGCAGACATGATACGAGCCCAATAATGAGTTTTCATATGACGAAGCATGTCTTTGTCTCTGTTTTCCTTTGCCAACAATTTCTCCAGATGAGTGTTCACATGGATGAGCATAGACTCTCGATCAATCGGTGTCATATCACTGGGTCTCTTTCGGGTTAATTCGCGATCCTCACGGATTTGCGGCAGCTCATAAAGTGTATGTTCGTCCTCTAGCTGTTTGTTGTGCTGCTCCAAGTAGTTTATCACCCACTTAGCCATCTGCAATTTCTTTTGCAGCGATTCATTCTCAGCCCTTTGCTCCCGGATGATCTCCTTTAGCTCCGAGCTAGGAGAGATCGCATCACCATCAATGATAGTGAAATCCATGTCCCAGCCTCCTGAAGGACCCTCATCATGCATAGGCATCTTGCCCCTGTCCTGGATCTGTACCTATGCTGAAGAAGAAGGTGAGACCCCTTCCACATGATGTGGAGATAATACTCGCTGTGTTGATGGAGTCAACGAGACCCCTTCCACCCTAGGTGGAGATAGTACTCGTCGTGTAGATGCAAATAAGGCCCTGTGGCCTCGCTGGTATGTCACATATGGAGGAGCACTTATATGCTCAGTCTCAGGAATGTCTGGCTAGTGTGAAGGCACTCCCTCATCATGAACTATCTCGGGAAGCGGCTGTAGCGCTGAGAAGAAGTCACGGGAGATGAAATCCTCCCAAGTAATGCCCTGCTGTGTCAACTGATGTATCACTATGATTTTGATCAGCGCGTAATGATATATGCTCTTATGCTGATGTGCTGGGGTCTTCCTTTGTACTAAAGTCACCATCCTCTCTATGTTGCGACACATGAAGTACATAATGTTCATCATATGTACCCTCGTGAAATGCATCAACAAATGGACATGGTACGCATAGAGACGTGATAATCTTCCCTCGCAACTGAAATACCGAATGATGAGTTTCATCAATGGTGCAAACTCATCCCTCAGGAATCTGAAAGGAAAAACTATGCTCAAGTGTCTCATATACCCAGGTTTGATGTATGGCTCATAGTAGAATCTGTCTAATTGTTGGCGTTTGCTCCATTCCTCTCCTACATTTGGTATCCCGGTGGCCTGAGCAATAGTCTCTGGTGACAAGGCGAAATTCACTCTGGCAAGGTTTACATGACCATCATGTAAATGTAGAACAAATAATCGAACTAGTTCACGATGATGCTGGGTTTGTGAGATCATCTCACAGTATTGGAAACATGATTGACGCTGAAAACAATCCATTGCAAGTGGGCAAGCCTGCAATTGAGCCAAAGAAGTAGGCTCCTCTCTGACATGCTGACCACCTTTGCCACTTTTGTGATACCTCCGTAGCAGATTTACCTTCGGTGTAGAATCACTGTCATATTCTTGCTCATAGACTGACTCTGTCTCTGACATGACTTTGAAAACAAGATAGCTGAAATATATATGTTGATGTAGAAAACTGTGTGTACAATTGAATGCAAATTGTTCTTTGCTCTAACAATGCTGTGACCAAGGGGAAACAAATGCACAAGGGAATATTAGGAAAGGGAAAACTTTAGGGAATTAGGGACTTTGGAAATAAAATGTAATTAGGAAAGGAAGGGCAAATGTAAATATTGGATTGGGGTTTTGGGATATTAGGTAGGATTAATGTGTTTTTTAATAGAGGTGAGGGACTAGGATTTGAGGGATTGTAGTGTAGGATTAATGAGGGAATTAATGGGGAAGAATAATGGGTGAAGTTGGGAATGAGAAACAAAGGGAAATGGGGGAAAAACACAACCTTGGTTACACACTGTTTTCAAACCCTACAACACTTTTTTACATTGACAAAAGGAGGGTTTAAAACTTGGATCTCCACGGCAAACATTTCATGAACCCATCACATTAACCTTTAAAAGCCAAGCAAAGGTAATGGATATGAGCCTACCTGATAATTTTATGCGAAGAAGAGGTGATTTGATTCTCTTTCAAACAAGTTTCGTGCTCCAAACCCAGTGCGCCGCATGTCTTACCCAGTGCATCGTGCGCTTGTAATTTAAAACTGTGGCTTTGTGCCCAGTGCGTCGCGCACCTAACCCAGTGCGTTGCGTGCCTGGAAATTGCTCCAACCTCCATTGAAACTCACAAATTTGCTTTGGAACGATCTTATCCACTCTTGGCATGTACAATGATTTGAAAATGTATTGAAATATCTTTATAAAGACTCCTTTTTTATTTTTGCTTGGTCCATAACCCATTTTGTAATGTTTTGTCTTTGACACTTTTTCGGGATTAATAGACTTCTGACTTTTTGGTTTCCTCCTTAAATTTGGTTGAAATAATAATTTTCTTTGACAATTTTTTGCAGGGATAGCTGTGATATGATCTGGCAAATGAGACCAAGGCTGCGCCTGGACAATTCAAGAACTGAAATTTTTGAAAATTTATTACAAAAATGAGATGACGACTTATCTTCAAAACAGAGTTTTGAAGAGAAGTCCTAATCTATCTATATAATGATAAAAATTATTGAGGTAACCACCTATCGAGGACATCCCTCTGGCCTGCTGGTTTTCTTAGACTTTGCAAAACCAAATTGACTTAACCCTAGACCTAATGACCGAGAACACTTTTCATGACCTAGAAATTTGACCTCTTGATTTTTATGAACAGACCTGAACCAATAGTGCCAAACACGAGGGGAATGAGTGACAACAAACCATTTCGTCAGATTTATGGCATGCCTAATGAAATGCAACTGATCAAAACTAATGGGACACCTAAACATGAAATGAAAAAAAGAGCTTTGATCTTTGATGGAGGGATAAATAGACCGACTCTAATCTACCTTAGCACTCAAATCTACCTTAGGCTGAAATAAGGTGAAACTCAAGGCTACATCAAACCACGCTCAGCCTCATAGCTAGCCCTACGAGGACAGGAGAGGGCTCTCTCTGGGTCAGTCTCAGCAAAAGGTAATCAATGAGGCTCGAGATGACTAAATTGATAATTAATTTTAGGCTAGGTATGAAGTACAAGAAGTTTTAAATTGGTTTTTTGGAGTTTAGTTGAATTCAAGGGAAAGGCAATTTTGGGTGCGGGGATGAGACACAGTTTTTGCAGAGGTCTACTTGGGGCAAGGTAGGCGATTGTCTTAATGCTTTTAAGGAGAATGAATGGCTAGATCAGACTGGTGAGAAATTAAGGAGAGCAAGAAAATTTCAAGGATTCTCCATAAACAGATGAAAACATGGAAAATCAAACAAACTTAAAGGCAGAGCATAGCAAATTATGGATTCTACCTTAACACTTCATTTGTTCAATTGCAGAAGATAAGAGAAGGAAAGTGATAAACATAAACAACTTACAAATACTGAAAGAAGCACACCATCAACACATAAAGCCACATGAATCCCAAATAGTGTTGCAAAACCCTGGTCTTTCCTTTGCCAAAATTGCAGATAAAATATGTACAATAGAGTGTCAAGCTTTTCCCAAGAGTCCAACCCTGAAAATGACTTAGAAAATACATAATATCGGCAAGCCAACCCATTTCCTGGCCTCTAGGGGTCGAGCTCATCATCCTAGGAGCTGTTTCAACCAACTCTAAACAAAGCACTACAATCTAGGCAGTCAAAACAACTTGCCTCTATAAGGTAGGAAACCAATTCATTCATTAAATTTTCACTCTTTGGTGAATGAATCTTCTAGAACAAGTAACTAAGTGTCAAAATAACATCATGTTTCATCAATTAAATCAAGAGGAGTGAAAAATCACATCACAAATCAAAACTAGTCAAACTGGCTGCATTTCCTGAGCTGAAAGATGAAAATTTGGCCAAAAAGCCCTATGCGCCGCGCGCCTTTCAACCTGCTTTTGGGGCACTTCCTAACATCCAAATCAAGCTCACAATAGCTAGTTGGAAAGCCCTGGATGTCGGCTATCCAGCCCAAGTAGAATTTTGCAATTTGGAGCTCATTTTCCCCCTCAAAATGTCATTCTCCCGGAAGTACTTCCTGCTGGTGCAAAAGGTGGTAGAAAGGTGATTTTCATGGTGTTTTTGGGCCTTTTGATCACCTAGAACTTGATGAAATGCTTTGGAAATAGCTGATCATGCATAGATTATCATGACAAATCCAAAAATTTAAAGTTTTCCTCCAGCAAGTGTCCCACTCTTAAGCGCGCGCGTCGACGCGCTACGCGTTGAGCCAAAAAACCTATTTTTAGGACAAAATTTTCAAAATGACAAAAATTTCTCCGAATTTGCTCAAATTCGGAGTGAAGACCCTCCATCATGTATTTTGCACCGCCAATGAAGCCTCGGCCAAAATTTGGAGTGGATCGGGCTTTTTTCGCCGTTTTAGTGCTTTGCTCAATCGCCTCTTTAAAATCTTCATTTTTGCTTTGCAAACATGCATACGAGCCCAATAATGAGTTTTCATATGACAAAGCATGTCTTTGTCTCTGTTTTCCTTTGCCAACAATTTCTCCAGATGAGTGTTCACATGGATGAGCATAGACTCTCGATCAATCGGTGTCATATCACTGGGTCTCTTTCGGGCCAATTCTCGATCCTCACGGATTTGCCGTAGCTCATCAAGTGTATGTTCGTCCTCTAGCTGTTTGTTGCGCTGCTCCAAGTAGTTTATCACCCACTTAGCCATCTGCAATTTCTTTTGTAGTGATTCATTCTCAGCCCTTTGCTCCCGGATGATCTCCTTTAGCTCCGAGCTAGGAGAGCTCGCATCAACATCAATGATAGTGAAATCCTTGTCCCGGCCTCCTGAAGGACCCTCATCATGCATAGGCCTCTTGCCCCTGTCCTGGATCTCTACTTGTGCTGAAGAAGAATGCGAGACCCCTTCCACATGATGTGGAGATAATACTCGTTGTGCTGATGGAGTCAACGAGACCCCTTCCACCCCGAGTGGAGATAGTACTTGTCGTGTAGATGCAAATAAGGTCATGTGGCCTCGCTGGCATGCCACATATGGAGGAGCACTTATATGTTCAGTCTCAGGAATGTCTGGCTGGTGTGAAGGTGCTCCCTCATCATGAACTAACTCGGGAAGCAGCTGTAGCGTTGAGAAGAAGTCACGGGAGATGAAATCCTCCCAAGTAATGCCCTGCTGTGTCAGCTGATGTATCATTATGATTTTGATCATCGCATAATGATATATGCTCTTATGCTGATGTGTTGGGGTCTTCCTTTGTACTAAAGTCACTATCCTCTCTATGTTGCAACACATGAAGTACGGAATGTTCATCATACGTACCCTCGTGAAATGCATCAACAAACGAACATGGTACGCATAGAGACGCGAGAATCTTCCCTCACAACTGAAATACAGAATGATGAGTTTCATCAATAGTGCAAACTCATCCCTCAAGAATCTGAAAGGAAAAACTATGCTCAAGTGTCTCATATACCCAGGTTTGATGTATGGTGCATAGTAGAATCTGTCTTATTGTTGGCGTTTGCTCCATTCCTCTCCTACATTTGGTATCCCGGTGGCCTGAGCAATAGTCTCTGGTGACAAGGTGAAATTCACTCCAGCGAGGTTTACATGACCATCATGTAAATATAGAACAAATAATCGAACTAGTTCACGATGATGTTGGGTCTGTGAGATCATCTCACAATATTGGAAACATGATTGATGCTGAAAACAATCCATTACAAGTGGGCAAGCCTGAAATTGAGCCAAAGAAGTAGGCTCCTCCCTAAAATGCTGACCACCTTTGCCACTTTTGTGATACCTCCGTGGCACATTTACCTCCGATGTAGAATCATTGTCATATTCCTGCTCATAGACTGACTCCGTCTCTGACATGACTTTGAAAACAAGATAGCTGGAATATATATGCTGATGTATAAAACTGTGTGTACAATTGAATGCAAATTGTTCTTTTCTCTAACAATGCTATGACCAAGGGGAAACAAATGCACAAGGGAATATTAGGAAAGGGAAAACTTTAGGGAATTAGGGACTTTGGAAATAAAATGTAATTAGGAAAGGAAGGGGAAATGTAAATATTGGATTGGGGTTTTGGGATATTAGGTAGGATTAATGTGTTTTTTAATAGAGGTGAGGGACTAGGATTTGAGGGATTGTAGTGTAGGATTAATGAGGGAATTAATGGGGAAGAATAATGGGTGAATTTGGGAATGAGAAACAAAGGGAAATGGGGGAAAAACACAACCTTGGTTACACATTGTTTTCAAACCCTACAACACTTTTTTACATTGACAAAAGGAGGGTTTCAAACTTGGATCTCCACGACAAACATTTCATGAACCCATCACATTAACCTTTAAAAGCCAAGCAAAGGTAATGGATATGAGGCTACCTGATAATTTTATGCGGAGAAGAGGCGATTTGATGCTCTTTCAAACAAGTTTTAGGCTCCAAACCCAGTGTGTTGCGTGTCTTACCTAGTGCGCCACGTGCTCCTGATGCGCCACACGCTTGTAATTTAACACTGTGGCTTTGTGCCCAGTGCGCCGTGCGAAGCAAATTCGTCGCACGCCTAACCCAGTGCGTCGTGTGCCTGGAAATTGATCCAACCTCCACTCAAACTCACAAATTTGCTTTGGAACGATCTTCTCCACTCTTGGCATGTACAATGATTTGAAAATGTATTGAAATATCTTTATAAAGACTCCCTTTTGATTTTTGCTTGGTCCATAACCCATTTTGTAATGTTTTGTCTTTGACACTTTTTCAGGATTAATAGACTTCTGACTTTTTGGTTTCCTCCTTAAATTTGGTTGAAATAATGATTTTCTTTGACAATTTTTTGCAGGGATAGCTGTGATATGATATGGCAAAGGAGACCAAGGCTGTGCCTAGATAATTCAAGAACTGAAATTTTTGAAAACTTATTACAAAAATGAGATGACGACTTATCTTCAAAACAGAGTTTTGAAGAGAAGTCCTAATCTATCTATATAATGATAAAAATTATTGAGGTAACCACCTATCGAGGACATCCCTCTGGCCTACTGGTTTTCTTAGACTTTGCAAAACCAAATTGACTTAACCCTAGACCTAATGACCGAGAACACTTGTCATGACCTAGAAATTTGACCTCTTGATTTTTATGAACAGACCTGAACCAACAGTGCCAAACACGAGGGGAATGAGTGACACAAACCATTCCGTCAGACTTATGGCATGCCTAACGAAATGCAACTGATCAAAACTGATGGGACACCTAAACATGAAATGCAAAAAAGAGCTTTGATCTCTGACGGAGGGATAACTAGACTGACTCTAACACAAGGCATGGTCTAATTGTAGTAAATGTAACTTGGTAAAGTTGTTGTAGTCGAGGCAGGAATTGGTTGGGTTCCTAAGTCTAAAAGAAAATAAGGGTAGTTATGAGGGAATGATAATTAAGGAGTGCCATGGCATTCCAAGGAATGAAAAGGCATGCTGACATATGCCAGATAGTGTCAATGCATGTCAAGGAGTGTTTGGGAGTGTTAGGGAATCATAAGGGTGAACTAGGTCAAAGTGCATGGAAATGAATGAATAAGAGATTATGCTAGGGAGTGTCAGTGAATTCTATGTGTCCCATGGACGAAGTGTGTTAAGAGAATTTCATATTAGGAATTTTAGTAGGAAAGCCTACGATTGTGATAAGAGGATGGAAAAATCAGTTTGAGTTAAAGGGAGACATTGGTATAGGAACAACACTATTTTTTCAATGACTTGGTTGGGTTCCCAAGTCACAAAAAAAGTAAGGTTATCTATGAGGGCATGAAAACTAGGGAGTGCCAAGGTGTGTAGGGAATTTCAAGAAGTGCTAACACATGCTATAAAGTTCCAAGGAATGTTAGGCATGTCAAGACATGCCAAGTGATAAGGCATGCCAATGTGTGCTACGTTCTAGGATGTGGTGCCAACACATGACAGGAATTGTCAAGGAAACACAAGGGAGGACTCCTTTTGATTACATGTAAATGAATGAATGTGCGTGTGTGATAGATAGTGTTAACAAGTTATAGGTGTGCTAAGGAGGGAGTGACAACGTATGATAAGCAGTGCCACTAGATGATAGAGTGCTAGGAAATCCTACTAAGATGTAACAAGTGCCATGGTATGCCAATGTGTGCCAAGTAGTGTTAGGGAGTGTTAGGGAAACACAAGGGAGAGCTAGGTTATAATGCATGGAAATGAAGGAATAAGAGTGTGTGGAATGGAGTGTTAGTGAGTTCCAAGTGTGTTAAGGAGGAGTTACAAGGCATGCTTGGAAATGCTAAGGATTGCTAGAGTTCTAGGGTGACATGTGGCCAAGATGTGCCAACGCATGTAAGGAAGTGTTAGCTGGGAGTGCCAGGGAAACACAAGGGAGAACTATGCCAAAATAAATGCAAATAAACAAATAAGAGTTTGTGATTAGAAGTTTCAATGAGTTCTAAGTGTGCTAAGGACAAATTGACAAGGTATGCTAGGCAGTGTTAAGGCATGCTAGAGGCTAGGGCGACATTCCAAGATGTCATAGGTGCTGGGGTGTAACAACTCGTGTCAAGGAGTGATAAGGAGTGCTAGGGAAACATAAGGGAGAACTAGGTAAAAATGCATGGAAATGAATGAATAAGAGTTTGTGACCAAGAGTGTCAGTGATGTCTAGGTGTGCTAAGGAGAGAGTGACAAGGTTCACTATCTAGTGCCAAGGAATGTTAGAGTGTTAAGGTAGTAGGCCAAGATGTGTCAGGTGCTAGGGTGAGCTAGGGAGTTAGGGGTGTTGTTAGTGTCAGTCTTTGTAGCCTTCCTCCAGTGATAAAACATGATCTTACACAAGTGATTTTAAGGTGTCAAGGTCAAATTTTGTCATTTCAGTGAGTCTTCAAGCAAAATTTGGTCACTAGGCATTAGGTCTAGGGTTGGATTTTACCCTTGTCAAAGTTGTCCAAATGACGTTCCATGTCACCATGCAACTGAGTGTACCATCATTCAAAGGGTTTTCATCATCATGTCAAGTTCCACTGGTTCATTTTACACCTTGTTCATGCTTCAGTTACGCCTAGGCAAGGTTCATTTCCCTCTCCTAGGGTTTTGAAGCTTATTTCTCTTGGATGGTCAAATCATCGGAAAAACTTGTTCCTGATGTTAATACACCTTCCCATATCCATAGTGTACCTTATTAAACACTTCCCATCACTAAGATCCCCCAAATTCCTCATTTTCGCACAAACCCTAGTTTCTTGCTACAACCTGGCAATTTTCTAGGCTAGGCCTGTGTTTTGCATTTTTTGACCCCTTCGCCTCACTCAATTTCTAAGATTCCACTTTCCCCTACTTCCTAACATCCCTACATACTTCCCAAAATTTCCTCAAGAATTTAGAAGCTCCCCATCCCATTCATTTCGCTTCATTTTGACAAATCTCTTGTTCCCCACATCGGGGTAGGTTTCACTCAAATGCTGTTTCTGAGCAAGGAAATATAAATTTCGACAAAATGAGAGAGGTTTGTGTCCATAGCAGACCAGGAAAAAAAACCTCATTCACTTTTTACACAGGTGTCATGGTTTTAGAGAAATGTTAAAAATAGAATTGCCTTGGGAGAATTGACACACCTTTGACGTGACCTTGGAAAAATCAAGTTTTCTCCTAGCATGGTTGGCCAAATGACTTGCTTGATGCATCAAATGATAACTAGACACAACTAGAGTTCCAATGAGCTACCATGAGCTGAATTTGGAGTTGAGGAACACCTTCAAATGTTGATTGCAACAACACTCTGCCTTGAGGCAGCCTCGTTGAGCACATTTTGACTAGTCTTGGGAGATTTGATTTTTGATAGGACAAATGAACTCCAAATTGAAAAATTCTGGTTTGGTTGGAACGTAGACTCAAATAAAATTCCAACAAGCTATCCCATTCCCAATTTGGAAACCGAGAAGGCCTCCAAAGGTCTTTTGGAAAAATCGTGACGCACAGGAGGAGGAGCGTGGCGCACACAGACAGGGGTGCAGCGCACAGAGACAAAGCGCCCAGAACGTGCCAAAACTCCCTCAAATATTTTGTGAAGCCCCTCTAATTGCATGGTAGGCTCTCAAAATCACTTGTGCATAAAATTTTATAAAGATATGGTGGGTTATTGCCGGTGATTGAATGCAAAGACATTTCATAAATCAAACACAAGAAGACACCAAAGAAAAACCATTTTGCTAGGGTTGTGTAACAGTGTTGTTGCTTCCAAGGCTTATTTTTCCTAACCTACCCCTATCTCTTATTCTACTATGTCATGTTTTTCCTATTATCACTACCCTAACACTACCAAACTCATATTCCCTTTCCCCTCCTCCTATTGCTCAATTAAAACCCCAAAACCCTACCCCATTAAAATACCCAAACTCCTCCCATATCCCTAACCAATTTCTCCCTATAAACCCTATCCCCATTTCATAACTCCCTTCCTAACAATCCCTATTTCATTGTTCCCCTTAGTAACATATATTACAAAGGAACCCAACCTCACACCATCATCAAAGGGGCAGCCTAATCACAGTCCACATTGCAGTCATGTCATCACTGCATTCGTCTGAGTATGAGAGGGAGACACAGAGTGACTCATCCTCAGAAGAGCAGGTTCCCAGGAGACACCATAAGATTGGCAAACATGTCAGGGAAAAAACCATATTGAGGAGGATGGCTTGTCATTACAGGGCACAAAACATGAGAACAAAGGCCCGAATAAGGAGCTTGAAGGCAAAATTGAGCAAAGCAACCAAAGAGGCAAAAGAGGAAAAAGAGAAAGATCAGCTTCAAATCTTTGGCTAAAGCTTCCTTGGCATAGAATAGAACTTCATAGAGGACCTCCAACCCAAATTTGAAGAAATTTGGGGAAATTTTGGTCACATGACAAATTTTTGGCACAAACACAGGTTTTTTCTCTATAAGGACCGTGCCACCAGCGCGACACGTAAGATTGGGAGATCCAAATGAGAAATGGTTTGCGTTTTTGGATTTAGCATGCAAAATTAAAATTACTGGCATTGTGAGCAAGAAATTTGGAGAAGATCTTGGCCACCAAAAGGGAAAAATACACTCAAAAATGGCCTCACTGCCCCTATTTTGACACACACACAACAGTCTTGGGAGAATGAAGATTTGGAGGGGAAAATGAGCTCCCAATTCAAAAATTCCACTTGGGTTGGAAGGTAGACAGGACAAGCTTTCCAACAAGCACACTTCAAAACATTTTGGACTCCGGAAAGTGCCTCAAAAATGGCCTCAAAGTGGCGTGACGCATACAGGAAAAGGGCACGACACATATAGGAAAAAGGGCCATAATGCCTCCATTTCGCGAAATTTCACTTCCCGACTTTTTGTAAGTGGGCCCACTCATATGCACTTCAGTTTTTCGGCACCTAGGGTGGTTTTATAAGTATTTTTACTCCAGATGGTCAGTTATCCAAGTGGCAAAAGAAGGCAAAGGGCCACTCAAGCCATTTGTCATGTTTGTGGCACTGCACCTGTAGCTGTTGTTTGGCTCTCCACCTTCAGTTTGTAATGATTCGAGTAACTCCCCAACCCTTGGGTGTTCTATCTTTTCATGGCACATTCTATATATTGTATGCAAACCATTTGCAAAGGGTTGGTTGGCTTGTAACTTTTGGGAGACTGTGGGAAAGAAACTCTGTTTCTTCATTGTATATTTTTTACAGAGGATTAATGAAGGCAACGACTCTGTTTCATGAGATTCATGTGGTTGTGAGTGCAATAAATGTGTCTCTTATGTTTCATATGTATCTTGTTATGTTTCATAGCTCATTTCATATTCATTTCCTGTGAAATTTTCTAAGTTAGATAAGGTACAATTCAATTTTATTGCTCTGCCTGTGGGAAAATTTCATGTTCAGTGTTTTTCTTCTGTTGAAAAGGATTCATGTTGCCCATGCCATTTTCACCCTTCTAAGCAATCTCTCCATTCCACGTTGCTTCAAACTAAGTTGCTGGACTCTCTGCCTATCTTGCCTCATGAAATAATCTGTTTCTTTATATTAAATTCTCTATTCATTGAGGTCCATTGGTCCCATACCCCCCCAGAAACACAGTCATTCATAAAAACCACTTCTGGTATCTATATTCACTTACTAGCCTAAGATCAATATTTCACTGTAAGTCATCTCAGGTCATTTCGTTTATCTATTCACTGAGTGTGACTCAAAGAGAGCCCTCTCCTGTTCTGGTAGGGCTAGCTACCAGACTGAGCGTTGTTTGTGGTTACCCTGAATTTTGCCTTCCTTCAGCCTGAGGCGGATTTAGGTGCTAACAGGTGTCAAGGAAACATGAGGAAGCACTAGTTCAAAATGCATGGAAATTAACGAATAAGAGTGTGTGAGAGGGAGTTTCAATGAGTTATAGGTGTGTTAAGGAGGGAGTGACAAGGTTATATGCTAGGCAATGCAAAGATATGCTAAACTACCAAGGCATGGCAGGAAGTGCCAAGGTGTGCTATAGAGTCTCAAAGAATGCCAAGGAATGTAGGGGATGTTAACGCATGCCACATAGTGCTAAGGCATTCTAAGACATGTCAAGTGCTATGGCATGTCAAGATGTAAATTTTGTTGCTTAATTGTTTTAGACCAAGGTTGGATGTGATGAGCCTTGTCTTGGTAACTTGTTAAGTGGGATGAGTGAGATTGTACATGAGTACCCTAAGATGAGTTACAAGTAGTTCTTACATGAACAAGGCATATGTTCAGTTTCCATGACACATGAGAATCCGGGTTTGGCCTTAGAATTTTTTATGCAAACACACTCAAGTGCCACAACACACCTACTATGCAGAATGAAATATGCCATGAAAGAAAAAGCAATGGATTGAATGCACATAGTTTAGGGTCTGCGCATCTTCATATGTTAATGCTTATTATTGTGATATACACTAGCCATTTATATGTCTGGTGTAAGACTCCTCTGGAGATTTCTATCCAACAACAACATCTTTGTGGTAAAAGGTGTAATGTCAGAGGTTGCTCCATCAAAAATAGCAACCAAAAGGGACCTTACTGTGCACACAGATGAAGAATTAAGAATACTGTTATCTATGAGTGCTGATGTGGACGTATGGGACAAAATTACACAGGCAATGAACCTTTTTGTTCAACCAATCAAGATCTAAAAAGAAAAATGTGTGATTATATATACATGAGTTATAGTATTTGGAGAAATACCACCCTAACCCACAAATTTGTTGACATTTTCTAGAGCTGACCTATAATTGTTCCTAAATTTGATAAACATATAAAATGGGACTAACTTTTCAATACAAAATATAAATTGATAGGAACATGGCCAAGTTGTGAAAGCGTAAAAAATGGTATGGTTTAAAGGGACCAATCCCTTTGAAAAGTCTTAAATGTGGTAATGAAGGTTGACCCTCATTCTAGAACCCCTTTGGGAATCCATCTTAGGAATTGGTGTAGGATGCAACATTTCAGAATAATTTTTGTAGCAGTGATGTCAACACGTGTATAGTGACATGGGGTTGGAGTTGGCCTGTTAAAGCTCATTGGTCTACTTTGGAACTTCCCTAGGGTGATGCCTTAGATGATTTGGAGTACAAGGGCATGATTTGATATTTAGCTACATTGAAGAAGCTTTGGAGAGTAGATACTGCAGAAAAACCCCTTGTCTTGAATAGGGAAGTACATGCCACTGGAGAAAGTAGCAGGAAGTACATAGATTTGAAACTCAAATCACATAATTATTTATTACTCTTTGAAACAAGAAATAACTAAAAATTTCAAACACTACTATTCACTTTTCCTCTAGTCTGGAAGGTACAGTGAATATGGAAACATGTACAACAATGTCTCAACTTTCTTAACTCCTAATCCTAATGCACCTTCCTTGCATGGATAGACAAGACAATTACACTATGTCGCTAGTGAATATGATATGAGATATGTTATGATATGAGATATGATATGACTCTCATCTGAAGCTCTTTAGTGAGCTGTTTGGATTTACACTGGATACCACCATGATCCTATGTGACAACCAAAGTGGGATTTGTTTGTCAGAGAACCCTGTATTTCATGATCACTCCAAGCATATCGATATCAGGTACCACTTTATTTGAGATATGGTGCAACGGGAGCTATCAGGATCCAACATATCGATACAGATGAACAGGTCATCAACATTCTGAAAAAGCCCCTAGGAAAGGTCAAATTCTTGAATTTCTGAGAACGACTGGGTGTCATTCAGAAAACCTCTGATGAGGTTCCTGTATGATATATTGAGCTCTGGGAGCTCTGGGGGGGTGCGGGGTACTTCTTGAAGCGACATATGACCACATGGTGACTCACCATCCCCTGGCAGTGTACGTGTACTGGGTAAAAGAATCAAAACTTTCCTTGTGATACCCCGTGGCAACTATGTAGCAGGATGATTAGTTCTCCTGTGAAGTCTGGATGATTTGTTCTCCATGACAATTATGTAGCAGGATGATTAGTTCTCCTGTGAGGCCTGGATGATGTGTTCTCCATGTGATTGTGGACAGGATGATTCGCTCTCCCGTGGACAGGATGATTTGCTCTCCTGTGGACAAGATGATTCACTCTCTTGTGGGACAAGATGATTCAGTCTCTTATGGGATAGGATGATTCGCTCTCCTATGGATAGGATTGATTAGTTCTCCTATCGAGGCATCCTACCCAAGCAGTCTGGGACTCATGGGAAGTACCTCTCATCTGATCAATGAGCAGGGAAATGAGGATAGGGACCATAGTAGTACCGATGGACGCATCGCTGTATCTACTGGACTCCCTATGCTAGGATGAACTTCATTGATCTAGGATCAATGATACTGGTTTGGGACCAGTTTTAGGAGTTGTACCCACTATAACACTGACTTCGGGGTGGTTGAGACTAGTCTGGGACCAGTGGTACATACTCTGAGACTGACTTTAGGTTAGTGAAGGACTGGTCTAGGACTAGTGGTAGGAGTGGTACATACTATGACACTAACTTTGGGTTGGTTGAGACTGGTCTGGGACCAGTGGTATGCACTCTAAGACTGAATTTGAGTCAGTGGAGGATGATACTGGTCTAGGACCAGTGGTAGGAGTTGTACTCACTATGACGTTGACTTCAGGTTGGTTGAGACTGGTCTGGGACCAGTGATACATACTCTGAGACTAACTTTGAGTCAATATGATGCATCCTCGATCATTTCTTCTTCTTCATAATTTAGACAAAAGAAAAGAAGAATAGAACAAAGCAGAGCAGAGCAGAATAGAGCAGAGAAGTGCAGATCAGTACAGGGCATAATAGAACAAAAAATAACAGTACAGATCAGTACAAGGTAGAAAAAGATAAAGCAGAATAGGCAGAATAGAGCAGAGTAGGGCAAGGGTCAAGCTGTACAGGGTAGTGCATTTGAAGGATGAATAGTAGCGACCAAGAGACAGATTGCAAATGGAGTTCTCCCTAGTTGAGAGGGAGTGTTAAAATTGGTAACTAGGGCCAAACTCTATGTGGGTCATCTTATTCATGGTTGATAATATTTTTATTAGATTCCTCTCGTCAAGAGGTGTAGGATTGATATAAAGATCATTCGATTTTGATAAGTATTTATGGAGATATGAATTTATTTTGATTATGGACTTATTATCAAGCCTACCAACAACTCATGTAGGCTCAGAAGCCCAATAGTCGCATCTATTCAAATATCATCATATATGTATAAATACAGTAGGAATTTTCCTCATTTAGACTCACTCAACTCATCACATCTCTCTCTCTCTCCAGCGCAGTAAAGAGTCTCTTCTCTCCTGCGCAGTAGGTGACTCTCTCTCACACAGGTGGAAGGAAGGATGAAAAATTTAGTGTTGTAAATGCAAAACCAAAGTTTGAACAACGTTGACCAAAAGATCCCCTCCTCAGAACTACATTGTAGGTCCATCTAGACCTCCTCTGAAGGCAACATTTTTTGGTGGTGGAATCAAGCCGATCTAACGGTCGGTTTGCGAGATATCGACTGCGCTAGTTTTGATGATGAAGCCGCTAATGCTGATGCTGCTGATATAGGGTTTGCTACTACTGATATAAATCAGATTTTTGTACTATTTCTCTTTGTTGAATTATTGAAGATAAAAGAAGATTTGATCAAAGGGTTTCCCCATATTGGGGTTTGTCCCTAGCTAGCTGCCACATCTTGTGTCTATTGTCTTGGCTTGTTTTCTGTTGATCATTTAATGTTCTATTTTCACTCTAATTATGCACATGTGATTGCTAATCTATGAATAATAATAAGAAAGAGAAGTAAATTTCTCTAAGCATAGAACATACCATAAATTAACACACGGGGTTGGAGTTGGCCTGTCAAAGTTCATTTGTCTACTTTGGAACTTCCCTACGGTGATGCCTTAGATGATTTGGAGTACGAGGGCATGATTTGATATTTAGCTTGCATTGAAGAAGCTTAGGAGACTAGATACTACAAAAAAAACCCTTGTCCTGAATAGGGATGCACCTTCCACTGAAGAAAGTAACAGGAAGTACAAATATTTGAAACTCAAATCACATCACTATTTATTACTCTTTGAAACAATAAATAACTAGAAATTTTAAACACTACTATTCACTTTTCCTCTAGTCTAGAAGGTCCAATTAATCTGGAAACATGTACAACAATGTCTCAACTTTCTTAACTCCTAATCCTAATGCACCTTCCTTGCATGGATAGACAAGACAATTACACTATGTCGCTAGTGAATATGATATGAGATATGCAAACATGCTTCCTTAGCTAAGGTTGAGAATTAATAACTAGGGAAGTGCTCCTTTTAACTGTGCATGCAAAAACTAAATAAAGCAAAGAGTTTCTCTACTCCAGGTGCCAGAAACGAATCCACTTCCTAGTAAGTGCTTTGCCGAGAACAAGATATTAAGGACTCAAAAACTTTGTTGCTTCCTTCTACAGAGGTGTATGCCAAACAAAACTAAGCTATCATGCACTATCCTCCAAATTCATTCACCTTTAATAGAAATCTTGTGCCTAGAAAAAGACAAGAGACCAATATCCAACAGAATTCGCTAACCAGCCAGAGACCCTTATGCTCAAACAACGAGATAATAAGGGAATGTCAACTAGGGTGGAATATTTCACCACCAAAATTGACAAGAGATAGAAGGGGTCAAAAACCATCAAACCTAATGCTCAAGAACAAATGAATTAATCCACACTTGGTGATCCAAAATGAATTCAATCCTTCTTTATTTATATATTTTCCAGAGGGGTTTCATATTCTTAAGTGATTGAGTAAACCTTACTCCAAACCCCAAATTTGGGTTTTTTAAGCCCAGTTTCCCCAAAACTTTCCCAACAATGGGTATTTTCGGGTTTTTTGCTCTTGATGGAGGACTATAGTCTACGGGGATGGATAGGATATTACATCCCATTCGTCCTCAATTTGTAGAGGACATTACATGGCACCTAATAAAAGAAAAAGTGCTTTAGTTTAGGAGGTAATAACTAAATGCTTATTTCTTTCCACATAGGACATACATCTTGCAAAAATGATCACGGGGTAAAAATACTACAAAGGGCCTAAATATTACTAGCATTATCATAGTCCAAGAATAAAAACCCTTTCAGGCTAAACAAGGTTAGTACCACATACTACAAGCACAAATGACAAATTAAAAAACAATATACTTATTCGATGAAAGAATGATGAATCATATTAGCGCACTTTAAATTTAATAGCTCTTGAGTTGCAGTGTCAATCAAAATTTTTCAGGTTGGATCATAATTAAGTACTCAATGTTGTTTTGGGTCCAATTTTGGGAAAAGGAGGAGCTCATGGTGACAATGGGATGATCAGGCCTTTGAGAAGGGAGCTCTGCTATACTTTTCAACATACAAGCCATTCATTCTAGTCGAGGAGATATAGAGAAGCTTTTAATAAGGACCTTTCTAAGATCATTTTGGAGGAAAATCCATTTTCAAAGCTTAAACATAGTTCTAGATTGAAACAAGAGTAGTCATTTTTCAAACCAATTATTAATTCCCAAGAAATTGGAGCCAAGCTAACATGTTGACCATTTATTCTTCTACTAGACAAGGAAGCATTTATGAAAAGTCCTTGGCCCTTTGATCCAGTATTTGATGTAAATCTCTTGATTAGAAATGTAATAATAGATGAAATTTATATTAAGGAAAAGGGAAAAGTAGAGGACCTGTTAATAATTATCTCTAAAAAACTCTCAATAGAATCCTAACATATTTGAAATGGAAAAGGATAACTCCATGGTTATTTTTTGCTTTAGAAACTTTGCTAATTTCCATGATTGAAGCATGTATTCATGCCTTGAGAGAAGCTCACAAATGCTTTTGATATTGGTTGAAGCAAAGAAAATGTGCAAAGTTACACTCACATAGAGGTATGGACAAAAAGTATGTGGAGCTTGTTGTAATAGACTCCAAACAAAGAATGGACAAAAGGTGAAAAAACCAAGTCAAAAGGTATCTATATCTTTTGTCATGCAGAGTTACGTGTTAACTCCACACTCTATAGTGAAGGCTTTGTGCCGCAAGTGACACAAAGGTTTGCATGTAGAACTTTGGATTAAAAGGAGTGGAGCTTGAGGCTACATGTCCATTATTACCCCACTTTCTGTATGAGTTACAGGAGATAAAAATAATGAGATACTGGAGATACAAAGTAGTTACTATTTTTATTCAAATTTAATAAAAAATATTACTATGTCTTCCTTGACATAAAATAAACATCTTCCATAAAATATTTTCTCCATGAACCTGGTTTAAAATGAATCTCTTCCATTGACATGCCCAACCGCAAATAGAAACGATGCTGATGAGCCAATTTCAGTTTAGAAAATTCACAATTAGTTTCAATTGTAAGTTCTCCTATTTTTAGTTCAGATTTCAGTTACAAGTAGTGAAATAAGACTTGCTGATCAATCGTGATTAATCACGAGTCAGAATTTGCTCACTCTCGAAATGATCCGATCTAAATATTTTCAAATCAAACTCACATTGACCAAGTTAACTCATGGTCAATGCAAGTTTGACTTGAGATTTTCCGATTAAAGTAGATTCCTACGATTGATTCCAATTTATTCGATTTTCAGCCTTGACTCGACAAGCACAAGTTTTTCAAGTTTAGGTATGC
This sequence comes from Pinus taeda, assembly GCA_000404065.3. Lineage (NCBI taxonomy): Eukaryota > Viridiplantae > Streptophyta > Pinopsida > Pinales > Pinaceae > Pinus > Pinus taeda. Next base: position 101,436 of record APFE030607638.1, on the reverse strand, counting down.
CGCATTGCTAAAAACTAAACGTCAGCTGTTCCAATTTTTTTTTCTCATTTCTCAAGCCCACAACTCATACGTCGAGACCTTGAGTAATCAATCACTACTCAATATTACACAGTCCAGACTCAATATCGGGGAACCGCCAAGGTGAGCCTAAGTCCAGAATCCATATCGGGTAGTCACCAATGTGTGCTCTATCCATAATCCATATCGACCCTCGGGCAATCACGCGTCACCTTCAACGTGTGTTACCTTTAGGCTTAGCCACTTAACTATTCAACAATCAAGGTACATTGGCACTTTGCTTAAATAATAGGCATATTACTATATTGAAGTTTCAATGTCGTTTTCAAAGGAAAGTTTCAAGTTTCATTGTTCAACAATCGAATGTTCAGCATATTCATTTGGTTATGACTTTTAAACCCTATAAATGGGGCTTAAATAGATTTTAAAAATGCACTAAGAAATGGTTTCATACCAACCATCGACCAAGTCATCGAGCATTCCTTCCTTGTTCGATGTCTTGCCAACTTCAAAGGCTTTAACCATGTATTCACAACTTTGGGTATTTTTGTTCTTCCAGAATCTATTATTGATGTATTGGTTCAGTTGTCTTATGCTAAACGAACTTGCAAATTCAAGATTACAATGCAATATATGTTGATAATATTTCCTTTAGGTAGCATTTCCTCATATATACCTTATTGAGTTTCAAGGTCATAATGATATATTATGTCGAAATGTGCTTGTGTTGCTAGACAGACTCCTCTTCGATCCTTAACAAAACCTCATATCCTTTAAAACCAACCCTCTTTTTTGCGAAGTTATATATGGCATTTTAATTTTATTTTTTTTATTGTATTTTACGGGAGCCAAATTAAATAGAAGACACAACTCAAAATCTAAATAGAAGCTTCTTAAACACAAGTCCAAAGCAACAACAATGTCGAGGGAGAAGGACTTTTCTTGGGCTTATTGTGACAAGATCCTTGGAGACTCTAAGATCCTTTGTAAATTTTGCAAAGCAAAATGTAATGGAGGATTTTATAGATTCAAGTACCACCTTGCACAAATACTCGGCCATGATATAGGTCTCTGCAAAAACGTTGATGAAAATGTCAAACACCAAGCAACCTCGGCCATTGATATGTTGAGTTAGCATAATGCAAAAAAATAAAAACAAAAAAAAAGAAATAAGAACTCCTGGATTTTGTTAGCACCTAAATCCACCTTAGGCTGAAAGAAGGCAAAATTCAGGGTAACCACAAACCACGCTCAGTCTGGTAGCTAGCCCTACCAGAACAGGAGAGGGCTCTCTCTGAGTCACACTCAGTGAATAAGTAAATGAAATGGCCTGAGATGACTTACAATAAACTATTTATCTTAGGCTAGTAAGTGAAAATGAATATAAGAAGTGATTTTTATGAATGACTGCGTTTCTAGGATGGTATGGGACCAATGGACCTTAATGAAACAAACAACTTAATACAAAGGCACAGATTACTTCGTGAGGCAAGATAGGCAGGGAGTCCAACAATTTAGTTTGAAAGCAACATGGAATGGAGAGATTGCTTAGGAGGGTGAAAAGGGCATGGGAAACATGAATCATTTTCAACAGAAAAATGAACACTGAACATGAAATTTTCCCATAGGCAGAGCAAAAAAATTGAATTCTACCTTAGATAACTCAGAAAATTTCACTGGAAATGAATATGAAATGAAATATGAAACATAACAAGATACATATGAAACATAAGAGACACATTTGCTACACTCACAACCACATGAATCTCATGAAATAGAGCCGCTGCCTTTCATTAATTCTCTGTAAAAATATACAATGCAAAAACAAAGTTTCTTTCCCACAGTCTCCCAGAAGTTACCAGCCAACCAACACTTTGGAAATGGTTTGCATACAATATATAGAATGTGCCATGAAGAGATAGAACGCCCAAGGGTTTGGTAGTTACTCGAATCATTACAAACTGAAGGTGGAGAGCCAAACAACAACTACAGGTGCAGCACCACAAACATGACAAATGGCTTGGGTGGCCCTTTGCCTTCCTTTGCCACTTGGATAACTGACCATCTGGAGTGAAAATAATTATAAAACCACCTTAGGTTTCGAAACACTGAAGTGCATATGAGTGGGCCCACTTACAAAAAGTCGGGAAGCGAAATTTCGCGAAATAGAGGCATTATGGCCCTTTTTCCTATATGCGTCGCGCCCCTTTCCTGTATGCGTCGTGCCACTTTGAGGCCATTTTTGAGGCACTTTCCGGAGTCCAAAATGTGCCCAAGTGCGCTCGTTGGAACGCCTGTCCTGTATAATTTCCATCCCACGTGGAATTTTTGAATTTGGAGCTCATTTTCCCCTCCAAATCTTCATTCTCCCAAGACTGCGTCCTGTGTGTCAAAATAGGGGCAGTGAGGCCATTTTTTAGTGTTTTTTTCCCTTTTGGTGGCCAAGATCTTCTCCAAACCTCTTGCTTCCAGTGCCAGTAATTTTGATTTTGCATGCTGAATCCAAAAACGCAAACCATTTCTCATTTGGAGCTCCCAATCTTACACATCGCGCCGGTGGTGCAACGCGTATAGAGAAAAAACCTGTGTTTGTGCCAAAAAATTCTCATGCAACCAAACTTGTCTCAAATTTCTTGAAATTTGGGTTGGAGGTTCTCTATGGAGTGCTATGATGTGCCAAGGAAGCTTCAACCAAGATTCGAAGCTGATATTGCTCTTTTGCCTCTTTTGTTGCTTTGCTCAATTTAGCCTTTAAATTCCTTATTCGTGCCTTGCAAACATGATTGTGTGCCCAATAATGGTTTTTCATGTGCCTGAGCATGTACTTGTCCTTGTTTGCTTTTTCCAATCACTATGTGTCTCCATCTCATACTCCGATGAATGTTTTGAAGCCATGACTGTTGTGGGCTGTGATTAGGCTGCCCATTTGATGATGGTGTGAGGCTGGGTGCCTTTGTAGTATCTGTTACCAAGGGGAACAAATGAAACAGGGAATGTTAGGAAGGGAATGATGAAATGGGGATAGGATTTATAGGGATAAATTTGTTAGGGTATGGGAGGAGTTTGGGGTATTGTGATGGGGTAGGGTTTAGGGTTTCTATTGAGCAATAGGAGGAGGGGAAAGGGAATATGATTTTGGTAGTGTTAGGGTAGTGATAATGGGGAAAAAATGACATAGGGGAATAAGGGATAGAGGTAGGGTAGGAAAAATAACCTTGTCAGCAACAACACTATTACACAACCCTAGCAAAATGGTTTTTCTTTGGTGTCTTCTTGTGTTTGCTTTATGGAACGTTTTTGCATTCAATCACCGGCAATAATCCACCATATCTTTATCAAATTTGATGCATAAGTGAGTTTGAGAGCCTACCTTGCAATTAGATGGGATTCACAAAATATTTTTGGGGGTTTTGGCACGTTCTGGGCATTTTTTCTCTGTGCGTCGCGCCCCTGTCTATATGCGTCGCGCTCTGGTTATATGCGTCGCGCTCCTCCTCCTATGCGTTGTGCCCTTTTCCAGGTGACCTTTGGAGGCCTTCCTAGTGTCAAAATGGGGAAAGAGATAGCTTGTTTGAAAGGTATTTAAGTCTAATTTCAAACTCAACTAGAATTTTTCAATTTGGATTTCATTTTCCCTATCAAAAATCAAATCTCCCAAGACTGGTCAAAATGTGCCAAATGAGGCTGCCTTAAGGGAGAGTGTTGTGGCAGTCAACGTTTGAATGCCTTCCTCAACTACAAATTGAGTTAATGATAGCTCATTGGAAATATATTTGTGTCTAGCTATCATTTGACTCATCAATAAAGTCATTTGACCAACCAAGCTAGGAGAAAACTTGATTTTCCCGAGGTCACTTCAGAGGTGCATCAATTCTCTCGAGGCAATTGTATTTTTGACATTTTTTCAAAACCATGACACCTGTGTAAAAAGTGAATGAGGCGTTTCTTCCTTGGTATATTTTGGATAAAAACCTCTCTCATTTTTTCCAAAGTCATCTTTCCTTGCTCAGAAACATCATTTGAGTGAAACCTACCCCGATGTGGGGAACAAGAGATTTGTCAAAATGAAGAGAAATGGAGGGGATAGGGAGCTTATAAATTCTTGAGGAAATTTTGGGAAGTATGGAGGGATGTTAGGAGGTATGGGAAAGTATAATTTCAAATATTGAGTGAGGGGAAGGGGTCCAAAAAGGAAAAACATAGGTCCAACCTAGAAAATTGCCAGGTTGTAGCAAGAAACTAGGGTTTGTGCGAAAATGAGGAATTTGGGGGATATCAGTGATGGGAAGAGTTTGATAAGGTACTTTAAGGATAGGGGAAGGTGTATGAACATTAGAATACAAGTTTTTTCGATGATTTGGCCGTCGAAGAGAAATTGCCTTCAAAACCTTAGGAGAGGGAAATGACCTTACCTAGGCGCAACTGAAGCATGAACAAGGTGTAAAATGACCCAATGGAACTTGACATGATAATGAAAATCCTCTGAATGATGGTAGACTCAGCTGAATAGTGACATAGACTGAAATCTGGACAATTTTGAAAGGAGTGAAAGCAAACCCTAGACCTAATGCCTAGTGACCAAATTTTACTTGAAGACTCACTGAAATGATAAAATTTGACCTTGACACCTTAAAATCACTTTTTAAGAGCATGTTTGATCTCTTACGGAGGACTGCCAAGACCGACTCTAACATTGGCTCCAATGGGGGATGGTAGCTCCAGCTCCTTGGAGGTGCCAAGAACTGCAGATCTTTGGGTGAGCAGACAATGCCTTCATCCATTGGGCTATGGAGTCAAAACAGGGAAACTGAAATTATGCAGACAGACTCTGACTGAAGACTCAAACTGAAAACCATAGTAAAACCAGACATGACTGAATCCTAACTAACAAACTGGAAAGATGCTCATATTTGAGCTTATTCAGCAAACCTACCCTAATTACTCTTTCCACCACCCGGTCAAGTGAGATGGAACAATCAATGCAACTAGGTAAGCATTATGGCTGATATTTGATTTCTTCCCAAATGCTTTCTAATGCGCTGGAAAAGGGAAGAATCGAAAGGCAACTCCCATGGAAACTTGGAATCAAGTTCACTGCTAACAAATTTGCAAAGCATGAATTGGTTGGATGACTTCAAGAATACTGCAAAAGGATATTCAAAAGCATCGCCATTGATTTCCATTAACACATTACTGCTCTGGTCCAAGTAATCTTCACAGCTGGATATTAAACTTTTCCTCACATCTGCACTGTCTTTCTCTGATGATTGCAGCAAGCAGTCAAAAGGATCCTGAATTTCGTGAAGAACCAAACTTTGTTGTTGATTCCAAACAGAACCAAAGCCTCCTTTATCAATCTCCTCATATCACTGTAAACTTTGGTATGGGCTATGAAATGAACAATCTGTTAAACAAGAAAATTAAGGTGACCCTTGAAACAGATGATTATCAACATTCTCTTTTGTCTCATGGTTGGCTGATGGAGAAGAAGTTTTACAGCAAACAGAATCTAACACATGAGCAAAAGGATCGTCAAAAACTTGAGGAGACTGCTGCGATGTATCTATTGAAACTGCATGACATCCTATTGGCGGTTGATCCTTTTCTTTATAGATATTACGAAAATTCTGCCTTATCAACTGAAATGCTTCGTAACACAAGGGTACAGAATCCTCTTGCATCATTAAATCATGTATTTCGGCTGCCTCACCTTCATCTATAATCTGACCTTGAATTGTGTTTAGTGGCTACAAATCTGGTTTTGCATCCAAAATGATTTCATCAATCATTTCAAGGGAGGATTTCTTATTAACGACTTGCTCAAAAATTTCGTCATCTGTCTCATCCTCAACATTAAAACTGAGGGATTGTCGATTTCCTACAAGCTTTTCATTTGAAGATTTACTATGCAATTTACCCCGCAAAAACTGAAATGATTCAAAATATAAAGGTAAGGAATCTTCTTGTATCGTTTGATCATGTATGCCAGCTTCTATGTCTTCATGTGCAACCTGACTATTAATGGCATTTGGGGGCTGGAACTCTGAATATAAGAAGTCTTGAACAAAGTTTTCATCACCCTCAAGAGGATCCAAATCAAGATTTGTCGATAGTTGATTTCTGATTGCATGGAAATTATCTCTAATGAACTGACATGAATCAAAGCATAAAGGAAAAGATCCTTCACTTACTTCAAAATCTGTTGCGCTTTCCTCATCATTTCCATAGCTGATGTGCATCATTTGATCACTGTACTCGAGCTGTTGTAAGCGAACTTCCTCATCCAAAAAACTAGCTGCTGATTTGTTTGCAAGATTAGCTTCTGTTTGGAGAGCATAATTATCTTCATCATACTGATCAAACTGAGGCAAATTGTCAGTATAAAACACGTCATCAAGCATACATGTCATATCAATAGGTCTTTCTTCTCCAAGATGATCTACAAAACAATCCTTATGACTACTAAGATAAGAAATAAAATGTTTTAGATCAGCCACTTGTCCATGAATGTCATTTTCACCTTTTGCAGTCATTTTCCTCACCATCTCTTCTACTGCACTCACCAAAATGTCAAGCTTTTCCTCTAAAGGTGTAGTTTTCTCTGGATCCACGTTTTTCACCTCTTCTTCTTTCAGCCTTGCCTTTCTGATCAGCAAATGAGCCTCTACATTTACTGCATTGTTTTGCATATCTTCAAGTGTTGTGACATTCTTTTCTCTCAACTGAAACTCCATCTCCAGATCAAAGGCACCAGGTAGTGTGAGAGAGCTAATCCAAGAGGGGTTCTTATATCAACCGGCATTGAATAATAAAATTGATTAAATCTGGCTGAAAATTGTTGTACTGTCTCCCTTGACAGTCTTTTCAGCTGATTATTCTCTTCTACGATAAGGAAAAGGTTCTGTCTAATCCTCCACCTGTCAAGAAAAACTTTGATGAACTGTTGTAAATCTGTGATGCTCGCATCAAGCAGGGCTTTGAACCAACCCTTGACTTTGCCTTGCAAAGAAAGAACAAAAAGCCTTATACTGACATCTTCTTCATCAATTTCAAAAAGGTCTAGAAAAGTCTCGGCATTCTGCACATGTTGCTCAACATTGACATTCTTACATTCACCATCAAATCTTGGCAAGTATAGATCATATTTTTTGGGGAAAGCATGAAGAAAAGAAGGTAAAACTAGAGGTTTATACCTATCTGGGATTATGACAGTTGTAGGAATATGTACAAGAGCTATGGGCTTAGTTTTGTTTTCTTTAGGCTCATCACTTTGCAGAGAATCATCATAAGATTTAGGAAAAATAAGGAGGCCAAGATCCAAAGGAAACACCATTTACACTTTTAGAATAGATCGAGTGAAGATTTTGATCACCTTTATCATACAACAAGTTCTGAAAATTTTTTAGGGCAGCTTCAAGAACAACAAAGAAGTAATTCACAAGCAAGCAGAGTAGGTCCTGAATACCATTCCACTTTGGATACCCGAGCTTTGTGTAAGATCCTTCCATTTTCACAGAGAAAGAGTTAGTCCTCCAGTGGAGTCACCATGAAGCACCAATTGCTAGGCTCTTCAGTGAATGGAGTCGCCAGGTGAATGATTTCAGCCGTCTTCTTATGTCTGATCGTTGTTCACCGTCAACCATCAGATCTGAGCTTGATAGATGTACTGGGGCAAAACAATCTTCAAGCAAACCATTTTCTCCCCAGCGGAGTCGCCACTATGTTCGCACCTAAATCCACCTTAGGCTGAAAGAAGGCAAAATTCAGGGTAAACACAAACCACACTCAGTCTGGTAGCTAGCCCTACCAGAACAAGAGAGGGCTCTCTCCGAGTCACACTCAGTGAATAAGTAAATGAAATGGCCTGAGATGACTTACAGTGAACTATTTATCTTAGGCTAGTAAGTAAAAATGAATATAAGAAGTGATTTTTATGAATGACTGCGTTTTTGGGATGGTATGGGACCAATGGACCTCAATGAAACAAAAAACTTAATACAAAGGCACAGATTACTTCGTGAGGCAAGATAGGCAGGGAGTCTAGCAATTTAGTTTGAAAGCGACGCAAAATGGAGGGATTTCTTAGGAGGGTGAAAAGGGCATGGGAAACATGAATCCTTTTCAACAGAAGAATGAACACTGAACATGAAATTTTCCCATAGGCAGAGCAATAAAATTGAATTCTACCTTAGCTAGCTCAGAAAATTTCACTGGAAATGAATATGAAATGAACTATGAAACATAACAAGATACATATGAAACATAAGAGACACATTTGCTACACTCACAACCACATGAATCTCATGAAACAGAGCCGCTGCCTTTCATTAATTCTCTGTAAAAATATACAATGCAGAAACAAAGTTTTTTTCCCACAGTCTCCCAGAAGTTACCAGCCAACCAAACACTTTTCAAATGGTTTGCATACAGTATATAGAATGTGCCAATGAAGAGATAGAACGCCCAAGGGTTGGGGAGTTACTCGAATCATTACAAACTGAAGGTGGAGAGCCAAACAGCAGCTACAGGTGCAGTGCCACAAACATGACAAATGGCTTGGGTGGCCCTTTGCCCTCCTTTGCCACTTGGATAACTGACCATCTGGAGTGAAAATACTTATAAAACCACCTTAGGTGCTGAAAAACTGAAGTGCATATGAGTGGACCCACTTACAAAAAGTCGGGAAGCGAAATTTCGCGAAATAGAGGCATTCTCGCCCTTTTTCCTATATGCGTTGTGCCCCTTTCCTGTATGCATTGTGCCACTTTGAGGCCAGTTTTGAGGCACTTTCTAGAGTCCAAAATGTGCCCAAGTGTGCTCGTTGGAAAGCCTGTCCTGTCTACTTTCCAACCCAAGTGGAATTTTTGAATTTGGAGCTCATTTTCCCCTAAAAATATTCATTCTCCCAAGACTACTTCCTGTGTGTCAAAATAGGGGCAGTGAGGCCATTTTTGAGTGTTTTTTGCCCTTTTGGTGGCCAAGATCTTCTCCAAATTTCTTGCTTCTAGTGCCAGTAATTTTGATTTTGCATGCTGAATCCAAAAACGCAAACCATTTCTCATTTGGAGCTACCAATCTTATGCGTCGCGCCGATGGTGCGACGCGTATAGAGAAAAAACCTATGTTTGTGCAAAAAAATTCTCATGCGACCAAAATTGTCTCAAATTTCTTGAAATTTGGGCTGGAGGTTCTCTATGGAGTGCTATGATGTGCCAAGGAAGCTTCAACCAAGATTCGAAGCTGATCTTGCTCTTTTGCCTCTTTTGCCTCTTTTGTTGCTTTGCTCAATTTAGCCTTTAAATTCCTTATCCGTGCCTTTCAAACGTGATTGTGTGCCCAATAATCGTTTTTCATGTTCCTGAGCATGCACTTGTCCTTGTTCACTTTTTCCAATCACTGTGTGTCTCCATCTCATACTCCGATGAATGTTGTGAAGCCATGACTGTTGTGGGTTGTGATTAGGCTGCCCCTTTGATGATGGTGTGAGGCTGGGTGCCTTTGTAGTATCTGTTACCTAGGGGAATAAATGAAATAGGGAATGTTAGGAAGGGAATGATGAAATGGGGATAGGGTTTATAGGGAGAAATTTTTTAGGGGTATGGGAGGAGTTTGGGGTATTGTGATGGGGTAGGGTTTAGGGTTTCTATTGAGAAATAGGAGGAGGGGAAAGGGAATATGATTTTGGTAGTGTTAGGGTAGTGATAATGGGGAAAAAATGACATAGGGGAATAAGGGATAGGGGTAGGGTAGGAAAAATAACCTTGGCAGCAACAACACTGTTACACAACCCTAGCAAAATGGTTTTTCTTTGGTGTCTTCTTGTGTTTGCTTTATGGAACGTTTTTGCATTCAGTCACCGGCAATAATCCACCATGTCTTTATCAAATTTGATGCACAAGTGAGTTTGAGAGCCTACCTTGCAATGAAAGGGGCTTCACAAAATATTTGAGGGGGTTTTGGCACGTTCTGGGCGTTTTGTCTCTGTGCGCCGCACCCCTGTCTATATGTGCCGCGCTTTGGTTATATGCACCGCGCTCCTCCTCCTGTGCGTCATGCCCTTTTCCAGGTGACTTTTGGAGGCCTTCCTGGCATCCAAATTGGGCATAGGATAGCGCGTTGGAAAGGTAGTTTAGTCTACTTTCCAACCCAACTAGAATTGTTCAATTTGGAGTTCATTTGACCTATCGAAAATCAAATCTCTCAAGACTGGTCAAAATGTGCCAAATGAGGCTGCCTCAATGTAGAGTGTTGTTGCAGTCAACTTTTGAATTGCTTACTCAACTCCAAATTGAGATCATGATAGCTTATTGGAAAGATATTTGTGTCTAGTTATCATTTGACTCATCACGAAAGTCATTTGACCAACCAAGCTATGAGAAAACTTGATTTTCCCGAGGTCACTCCAGAGATGCATCAATTCTCCCGAGGCAATTGTATTTTTGACATTTCTTCAAAACCATGACACCTGCGTAAAACTTGAAGGAGGTTTTTCTTCCTTGGTCTGTTTTGGACAAAAATATCTCTCATTTTTTCCAAATTCATCTTTCCTTGCTCAGAAACATCATTTGAGTGAAACCTACCCTAATGTGGGGAACAAGAGATTTGTTGAAATGAAGCGAAATGAAGGGGATAGGGAGCTTACAAATTCTTGAGGAAATTTTGGGAAGTATGGAGGGATGTTAGGAAGTAGGGGAAAGTTGAATTTCAAATATTGAGTGAGGGGAAGGGGTCCAAAAAGGCAAAACACAGGTCCAACCTAGAAAATTGCCAGGTTGTAGCAAGAAACTAGGGTTTGTGCGAAAATGAGGAATTTGGGGGATCTCAGTGATGGGAGGTGTTTGATAAGGTAATTTAAGGATAGGGGAATCTGTATGAACATTAGGATACAAGTTTTTCCGATTATTTGACTGTCCAAGAGAAATTGCCTTCAAAACCCTAGAAGAGGGAAATGACCTTACCTAAGCGCAACTGAAGCATGAACAAGGTGGAAAATGACCTAGTGGAACTTGACATGATAATGAAAACCCTCTGAATGATGGTAGACTCAGCTGAATAGTGACATAGACTGACATCTGGACAACTTTGAAAGGAGTGAAAGCAAACCCTAGACCTAATGCCTAGTGACGAAATTTTACTTGAAGACTCACTGAAATGATAAAATTTGACCTTGACACCTTAAAATCACTTTGTAAGAGCATGTTTGATCTCTAACAGAGGACTGCCAAGACCGACTCTAAAAGAGTTGACAAATTTTCTTCCACTATCCCATTTTCATCTCCCTCTGTTGAATCCTCAATGCAGATCCCAAGTTTCCCACACATGCCTCCAAGTCCAAGTCAAACTGAAGACCAAATGAATCCTGCTACATTCAACATTGGAGGTGGAAACATAAACACATTTTTTTCTCCCCGCACAAGATCTAATTCCTACCCTACCTTGGATACCACTGGTTGGGAAAAAAATATCCATAGTCAGGCAAGGAAGGCCATTGCTAACTTTTGGTACTATTCTGACATACCTTTCCATTGTGCCATAAGTCCTTATTGGCAAGCTATGATTGTTGCAGTTGTTGTTGCAGGTCCAGGGTTCGAATCTCAATCATTAGAGAGAATTAGGACAAATCTGTTATTAGAAAGTGTTGAAGATGCCATGCTTGTGCTATCTGATTTTTTTTCATCATGGGTAGAAACAGGGTGCACGATCATAAGTGATGGATGGATAGATCAGAGGAATAGAACTTTAATAAATCTCCTTGTATCTTTTCCAGTAGGTACAATGTTTCTCAAATCAGTGGATACCTCAGACAAGGTTAAGATTGCACAACTTATTTGTGAAATGATGGAGGAATTCATTCAAGAAGTGGGAGAAGAACATGTTGTACAAATTGTCAACGATAATGCAACTAATTATATGGCTGCTGGTAGATTTTTTGAGATTAGGCACCCCACTATTTTTTGGACCTATTGTGTTGCCCATTGTATAGATTTAATGCTTCAGGACATTGTTAAGCTTCATTGGATACATGAGTTAGTGGAGAAGGAAAAATTCATAACCAAATACCTATACAACCACATTATTGTCCTAAACACCATGAGAAAATACACTGAAGGTAAAGAGATTGTTCAACTTGTAGTGACTAGATTTGCAACAAATTTCATATCTTTGCAATTTGTGATTGAGCAAAAGATAAATCTAAAGAGGATGTCCTTGGGACCTGAGTGGATGGCATCTAAACATTCCAAGACCCTTGAAGGCATTGAAGTTGTTGCACTTGTGTTTAATGACGGTTTCTAGAAAGATGTCTAAGAGAGTATTGCTATGATGGAGTCCCTTGTTAGAGTTCTCAGGTACTTCAAGTCTTTTAACTTTTTCATGTTTTAAATTTCATTTCAAGATTCTTTTTATTTTCAATGTTTCATATTAATTTAAATTTGAAATCTTGCACTTTCAGGATGGTTGATGGTGACAAACTCGCTATGGGTTACATTTATGAGGCGATGGATCTCGTAAAGGAGGCCATCATAAGAAGATATGGGGATGAGGAGGCAAATTATATGCTTCCATGGGACATTATTGATGCACATTGGGATAGGAAATTGCATTCCCCTTACATCCTTCTAGGAACTAGTTAAACCCATAGTATTTTTATGATAAGAGCAAATTTAATGAGGATGGGGAGGTTCATAGAGGACTTATGACATGCATGGAAAGGTGCTTCCCTGATCTAGAATTTCAAAGTCGTGTCTTTACCCAACTGTAGGATTATAGAGCACCACCTAAATTGTTTTCCTATACCAGTGTTATACGAGAAAGTACTAAGGTGTTGCCAGGTACCCTTTGAGGTTGAAAGGATTTAATAGTTCATTAAATTTGTAATTTATTTTGTATGTTAAATTTTTTATTAAATTTTATTGTATTTTTAAGTTTTTACTATTTAGTATTTAGTACATCTACTCACGAACCCTTGCCACTTGCTAGGTCTTTGGTGGCAAGACTTTTGTAGTGATATGCCAGATTTGAAGAGATGTGCGATTCAAATCTTAAACCAAGCATGCAGTGCTTAAGGTTGTGAGTGAAAGTGGAGCATGTTTGAGAAAATACATTCTAAGAAGCGCAACCGATTGACACAAAAGCGCTTAAATGACCTTGTATTTTTCCATTACAATCTACAACTTCGCAACAATAAAATACTAGGTGAGAGCTTGAATTTGAAGGTTTCATAATCTGATTTGTAATTTAAAGTTTAAACTTTAAAGTTCAAAGTCAAACTTAAATTCACATTTCAATGTCTCATTATAATGATAGGTTTGGATCATTCACCAATAAAACTTGAAGAGTTAGATTTGCAAACTACAAATGCAGTAGATTGGGTCCAATTAGAGGAGGCTCCTCTTTTAACACTGCATGACTTGAAGAAATTTCGGAGTTAAGCAAGTGGAGGAGTGGGAGGAATCACTTCTAGTTCTCACTCTTAAGGGTCTTAGACTCTTAGTTACTGATTTTTTTCTAATTAGTATGCAGTGGTTTGTAAACTTTTAGAAGCAATTACTTCTAGTTCTATGTAGTCACTAGTTAGGAGTCATGACTCAGTACTTTGGATCATGTTTGGACTCATAACATATAGATGCTTATTCATTCATGATATTTTGGACATCTATTGATATTATGAATTGTTTGGACATGGATTTACTGAATACCAATGAAAATTTTTTTTTTTTTTTTTTTTTTAATTTAATAAATGTGTATATTTTTATTTATTGAATTCACTAATTTTTCTCGATTATATATATATATATTATTTCCGATTTTTCCCCAATATGATTAAAACTCTTAGCTCTTTTGCCTCACTGATTTATTGCCTATTCTAAGTCTAGTAACATTGGTTACAAGTTTCATTCTTCACTTATGAGTGCCAAGGTGTGCTAGAGAGTGCTAATGCATGCTAAGGAGTATTAGGGAGTAATAGGACAACACAAGGGAGCACTAGGTCAAAATAAATGGAAGTGAATGAATATTAGGGTGTGTTGGGGAGTGTTAACCAATGCTAGTTGTTGTAGAAATTTTGAATAATAACACATATTCAATGGAGATTATCCTGATCATGTACTATTTCGGAATACATACACAATACATAAGCTCCTCTATGTTGATCATCAATATAGAAGCATCAATAACAATAAAACATCAAGAGCATGCACACATTAACATAGTATGTAACCCGGGGAAAGCTTACAACTGAAAACCCCACACTATCTGTATATTAATGATTGCGAACATGTAACATTACAATAGTCAATACTTCTCACAAGTATCCAACACTATCTCCACTTGTTACACACAATACAGCTCAGATCTGATCTCCAAATCTATTCCACTTCTTGCCTACCTCCACTGCTCAATATCTGCTCAAGAATGGATGAGAATGGTTGAACCAAACTCATATTTACCTCAAAATAATCACTCACACTGGGAATCACGTGAGAAGAGGCTATAATCACTTGGTATTGGCTAATTCTCATTGGCATAATTGAATCTCATTGATTGTGCAAATCCTCATGCACAACTATAGTCACAACTGATAGCAATATGATCCTCTAGCACCTGTCCCTGCTGAACTGAACATACACTGACATGCAACTGAGTTAACTGATTTATTATTTAGTTGAATTATGAGTTAATAATTATTTTAGCAACTCATCATTAGTCTATTTGCAGTTAGACTAATTACAACTAGTTTAACCAAGTCAAATTGAACACAACTCCATCAACTCCACAATCAACTCCACCAAACTCAACTGATTGAGTTCTAACTGAAGTCATGCATGCAATAGCTCAGTCAACCCATAGGTAACCATGTGATTCCTTCTGTCAGCTGCATGTGCCACATCTATAGCTCCAACTGAGGTGCTCCAAGAGAATAAGATAAAGTTTATAGTCTAAATATTATTATGAGCTAATAATATTTGACTACTCTATATTTAGACTTGACAGTGTCAACGCTATTGTCTAAAAATAGAAGTCCATCTAATTTTTCCAACTTGACCAATCATCCATAAACAGCATCCTGCAACTCATAGACATGATCCATATGTCTAAAAATAGACATAGTCTAAAAATAGACTTTGCACCATAATTTGCCTGCAAGCCCACTTAGTGAAGGTGACTCTTTTCACTAAGCTCCATCATCTTGTTGCAATCTCAACACTCCCTCTCGACAAGATATGGATTATCAAAAACCCCTATATTTCCTCAGTGGTATTCGAATTTTCTCCTGGTGAGAACCTTCATCAGAATATCAACATCCTGATCCTCTGTTGGAATGTATGAAAGTAACATGATCCTCCGCTGCACACAATCTCTGATATGATGGTACCTGATGCCCTTCCTGCCATATACTCAGCCTCTTGAGCTCCCTGCCAAATCTGCATCCATGAAGCCACATAGCTTCACTTCATCCAATCCATATCCCGATGTGCCTCTCTTGAGCCTGCACACATGCGAATCCACCAATTGCTGGTAACCAGTGGCATCCACTACCTTCGCTGAAGTAGCATCCTCCTTCCTCCAACATCTAGGAAGGAATGCAGTCTTCACATCCAACTGATGAATGTGCCATCCCATCTGCAGTGAGAGAGCAAGAATCGTCCGTATGGAAGAATACCTTGCGACAGGTGCAAAGGTCTCCTCATAATCAATCCCCTCTATCCTCGAAAAGCCTCAAGCAACAAATCTTGCCTTGTACTTCTCCACACTCCCATCAGTTGCCTGCTTAACTTTGTAGATCCATCTCGAACCCACCACCGATTTCCCTTCTGGTCTATGAACAATCTCCCATGCACTATTTCTGAAAATAGAATCATACTCTTCCACCATGGCGTCTACCCATGCAGGATCCTCCACAGCTTCCTCGAAAAAGGATGGCTCAGTCACAACACACTTTCTTATAAGAGCCATGTATCCAGTGTACCGATCAGGTGACTGTCTCTGTCTACGTTGGGCTGTAGGTGGTCCTACAACTTTCTCTGTATCTTGAGCTAGTCGCTCAGCTTCTGTCAAGCACTTTCTCCCTCTGATGGTTGGTGCTGCTTGAGTGTCTCTTCCACTCCATGAGCCTCATCATGTGGCTGATCCATGTCCTGAAGCTCATCCTTAGCAACTAATAGCTCCTCATATGCATTCAAGTGTGACTCCCTCTCAAGCGAACACTTCATGGCTTTCTCCTCCTGAAATTTTTTATCCCATCGCACAACAGTTTTACCACAGTCTGGCAAATACACACGATAGTTGTGGGGCGTATCAGTGTACCCCACAAATATCCCAACCTCTGCGGTCAACTCCAACTTCTTCCTGGCATCCTTTGTCACATGCATGTAAATGTTAGCACCAAAAGTTCTCAAATGAGAAAGATCAGGCTTCTTACCAGAATAAGCCTCCTCGGGTGTACTCATGCCAAGTATCTTATGAGGACAATGGTTCTTGCACATAACTGCTGTACTTGCATGCTTGCCGCCAAAGTGGGGGTAGCCCTGATCATGCAACATTGCCCATGCAGCACCCACGATCGTTCTTTTCCCTTTTCGCTCAGGCTTAACCCCATTTCCGCTGTGGGTTATGGGGAGCTATGAGCTCTCATTTGAATCCTTTCTGCCTTGCAAGAAATCCTGAACTCGTCCGAGATGTATTCACCACCATTATCGCTCCTAAGAGCCTTCACCTTCTTCCCCGACTCCTTCTCGACCAGTGCTTTGAATTCACAGAACTTTGAATATGTCTCGCTCTTCTTCTGCATGAAGAAGATCCAGCACTTACGAGAGAAATCATCAACAAAAATCACATAATACCTGTTTTTTGCTGTCGAAGCAACTGAGAAAGGTCCACACACGTCTGTGTGAATTCTCTCAAGGATCGTTGTGGCGCGACTATCTTCTCGTGAAAGGTGGCTTTCACAAACTTCCCCAAAGTGCACCCCTTGCACTGATCTGACTGCGCAAGTGTGCCTTTAGGAAGCCCTGTAGTGATCTGCTGCAGTATCTTCAAGGCTCCATGGTGAAGGTGACCCAATCTCCTGTGCCACAACTTGCCATCATCCTGGTTTACCAATCCTTCTGCCTTGCCTGCCATTGTTGTGCATCCATCTACGTGCAACTGATAAAGGTTCCTTACTCGAACCCCTATCTTCCGGGTCTCACCAGTTGTCTTGCTGCGCAGGAAGGCTTTTCCCTTGCTGAAAACAACATCATACCCCTTGTCTTCTAAGATCGCCACTGAGATGAGATTCTTCTTCAATCCTGGAACATGCATGACTTCCTTCAATACAAATGGTTTACCAGACTCCCTCTCAAAGGAAATGGTATCGATACCGGTCGCACTGTATCTACCATCATCGGCCATCTCGATGTGCACTCCAAGATCTTTGTCCTCCAGATCAGAAAACAAATCTCTATCTCCCGTCATGTGAAAAGATGCACCACTATCCAAGAACCACACCGATCCCATCACACTTGAAACCAAGCATGCGATCAATGAAAAATCAAGCTCAAACTGTGAGGCTAGAGCCTCTCCTGCTGTAGATCCAACAACTTTCTTGTTCTTCTTCTTCTACGGACAATTAGTGGCATAGTGTTTGTGCTGGTGACAGTGAAAACACTTCACCTTGGACATGTCCTACTTCTTGCCTTTCGCACCAGACTAAGAAGCTTTCTTGCTCTTCCCTTTCTTTCCTTTAGCAGCCAAAGTGCAATTTTCTTCATCAGCTCCCTTTGATGAAGATCCATCCCTGGTACTCTGCCTGATCTCCTCCTGCACAAGATCTGACCACAATCTTTCCCATCTTGGCAATTTCTCCCAACCATTGACAGAGTCCTGATAGGAATTCCAACTCTTTGGAAGACCAAGGATAGCCAAGCTCACTAAGTCCTCATCATCGACAGTAACCCCCACACTTCCCAGCTCATCTCGACATTGAGTGAACTTCGTGAGATACTTGGGCATACTGTCACCCTTCTCGCATTTGACGTTTCTGAGTTTATCTTTGAGCGCCAGCTTTCTCTAATTGCTCTTGCTTTGGAATAATTCTGTTAACGATTTCCACATAAAATATGGAGTAGCCTTTCCATGGAGGCTGGACACAATGTGATCCTTCACGCCCTCCAACAGAATCCTTCGACATTTTGCAGTCTTCTTTTGCCAAGCATCAGCTTGAGTAGCACCAGTAGGCTTTGGGACATCCGTCTCTATGAACTCCTTCAGCCCGTTATCATCCAATACCGCCTCCATCCTGTCCTTCCATGCAATATAGTTTGTAATGCCCTCAAGGGCATACTGCAATCGCAATCCTGTGAAAGACATCTTAGTTTTGACACCAGGAAAACACTGCTGCAAATTCGAATTCCACCAGCTCCAACTCAACCGCTTCCGATATAGAATTCGTGAGAACAAGGTATTTCTTGTACAGAGATTGACTGTATGGGCATTCACTGGATATCTCACCTTCCGAAGGAAGGATGAATCCAAAGGCTACCTGGCCTGATTACAGACTCTGCCTGAAGAAATAGAATGTAAATACTTCCTTAATAGTAGATCTGATGATCAACACCTCTGATACCATGTAGAAATTTTGAATAATAAACACATATTCAATGGAGATTATCCTGATCATGTACTATTGTAGAATACATACATAATACATAAGCTCCTCTACGTTGATCATCAATATGCAGCATCAATAAAAATAAAACATCAAGAGCATGCACACATTAACACAGTATGTAACCCGGGGAAAGATTACAGCTGAAAACCCCACACTATTTGTATATTAATGATTGATAACATGTAACATTACAATAGTCAATAATTCTCACAAGTATCCAACACTATCTCCACCTGTTACA
Source organism: Pinus taeda (assembly GCA_000404065.3). Classification (NCBI taxonomy): domain Eukaryota; kingdom Viridiplantae; phylum Streptophyta; class Pinopsida; order Pinales; family Pinaceae; genus Pinus; species Pinus taeda. The sequence goes on along the minus strand of APFE030607638.1, from coordinate 82,528 downwards.
CACAATACAGCTCAGATCTGATCTCCAAATCTATTCCGCTGCTTGCCTACCTCCACTGGTCAATACCTGCTCAAGAATGGATGAGAATAGTTGAACCAAACTTGTATTTACCTCAAAAGAATCACTCACACTAAGAATCACGTGAGAAGAGTCTATAATCACTTGGTATTGGCCAATTCTCATTGGCATAACTGAATCTCATTGATTGTGCAAATCCTCATGCACAACTATAGTCACAACTGATAGCAATATGATCCTCTAGCACCTGTCCCTGCTGAACTGAACATGCACTGACATGAAACTGAGTTAACTGATGTATTCTTTAGTTGCATTTTGAGTTAATAATTAGTTTAACAACTCATCATTAGTCTATTTGCAGTTAGACTAATTACAACTAGTTTAACCAAGTCAAACTGAACACAACTCCTCAACTCCACAATCAACTCCACCAAACTCAACTGATTGAGTTCTAACTGAAGTCCTGCATGCAATAGCTCAGTCAACCCATAGGTAACCACGTGATTCCTTCTATCAGCTGCATGTGCCACATCTGTAGCTCCAACTGAGGTGCTCCAAGAGAATAAGATAAAGTTTATAGTCTAAATATTATTATGAGCTAATAATATTTGACTGCTCTATATTTAGACTTGACAGTGTCACCGTTGTTGTCTGAAAGTAGAAGTCCATCTATTTTTTCCAACTTGACCAATCATCCATAAACAACATCCTGTAACTCATAGACATGATCCATATGTCTAAAAATAGACATAGTCTAAAAATAGACTTTGCACCATAATTTGCCTGCGGGCCCACTTAGTGAAGGCGTCTCTTTTCACTAAGCTCCATCATCTTGTTGCAATCTCAACAGTTGTCACGCTAAGGAGGGAGTGACAAGGTATTCTAAGAATGGGTAAGGCATGCCAGGGAATATCAAGGAATGTCAAGAAGTGCTAGAGTGTGCTAGGTAGTTCTGGGGTGTGCTAACATATGCCAAATAGTGCCAAGGCATTCCAGGTGTTAAGACATGCTAGGATGTGTAGGGTGCTAGAGTATGCCAATATGCATCAAGGAGTTTCAAGGCAAGAAAAGGAATAACCAAGCTAAAATGAAAGGAAATGAACACATAGGAGGGTTAATAATTCGGGACTTTATCTTTTTCAAAAGGGAAATGCTAGGCACACTAATAAAATGTTCCAATACATGCCAAGTGCCAATGTGTGCCAAGTGCTAATTTTTGTCAATGCAATATTATGCCAAGGAGTTCCAGGGCATGCTAGGGACTACAGGGAATGCCAACACATGATAGGGGAGTGCCATGCTATGCTATGGCATGCCAACATGTGCTTTGGCATCCTACTCATGGTAAGATGTTCTAGGTACAAAGATGTTCCAAGTACAAAGATGCACCAAGACATGCGAGGTGCCAAGGAATGTTAATGTATCGTTCCAAAGCATGTTCAGGTGTGCCATGAGTGGTGAGGAGTGCTAGGTATCTCTCATTAATAGAATTGACAGAGCTTGATTGTGTGTTAAATAATATAGTTCCTACACACACTAGTGGAACTTTATTTAAAGGAAATTTTCTAGATAATAAACCTAATAGAGAAGAATCATGTGTTGACTCATAGGAAGACTATATTATTATGACTTGAGGGAAATGATACACACTAATTACTTCTTAACAAATTGACTGGCTATTATAAACACTATGACCTTGGACACATAATGAAAAAGAATCCACAACAATGGTATTAAATCACTATATTTTGAAAAAAAATATAGTGACAAGTACATAGCATCATCAAAAACTCATTGGAATGATCAATGATGAGGAACATTTTTTGACCATCACCAAAAGTAACCAAAAAGAGAATTGGTGAGGGTCAATAAAAGATTGTCACTCGAAGTGTCACCACAAAGAGAATTATTGATGGGCCTTTAACAACCCTCACCAAAAGTGTCACCAAAGAGAGAATTAGTGATGGGCAATTAATGACCCTCACCAAAAGTGTCATTGAAAATGGCATTGGTGACAAACCTTAAAGGACCATCACTATATACACTTACAACAACGATTTTATAAAGACCGTCACCATATGAGACATTGGTGATGGACCTTAAAGGTCCATCACAGTCATCAAGCGTCATCAAAAACTCATTAGAATGATAAATGATGACAAACATTGATTGACCGTCACCAAAAGTAACCAAAAATATCATTGGTGACGGTCAATAAAAGATCGTCACTAGAAGTGTCACCAAAGAGAGAATTAGTGATGGGACTTTAACAACCCTCACCAAAAGTGTCACCAAAGAGAGAATTAGAGACAGGCTTTTAACGACCCTCACCAAAAGTGTCATTGAAAATGGCTTTGGTGACAAATCGTAAAGGAACATTGCTATATACACTTACAACAACGATTTTTTAAAGACCGTCACCATATGCAACATTGGTGATGAACTTTGAAGGTCCATCACAAGTATGACCCTCACCAATGACCTTTTTTCTTGTAGTGTCAATGGGTATAATTAGATACACATTAGCCCCAAATACCAAGATAAAATCATTGACATGTCCCCAGGGAACCTTTTCCTACAAAGTTATTCACTTTGGTCTATGTAATGCTCTTGCCACATTCCAAAGAGATGTACTCAACATATTCCTAGATATTATCCATGACATTGTAGAAATGTACATGGATGAATTCACACTTTATGGAAACTACTTTCAATAAACCCTCACAATTCTAGATAAATTTCTTCAAAGATGTGAATAAATGAGTCTCCCTAAGTCATAAAAAATTCCATTTTCTTATGACTAAAGGGATTTTTTTGGAACATATTTATATTCAATATGAATTGAAGTGGACACAAGCAAATTAAATATCATAAAATATCTCCCCATTCCTTAGAAGTGAAAGGATGTTAGAATTTTCCTCTCCCAAGCAGGATATCATAGAATATTTATCAAGTATTTCAACAAAATTACCTCTCCCTTATTTTCCCTACTAACCAAGGACATAGATTTTTGTTGGACACATCAATGCAAAAAAGCATTTGATTGATAAAAGAGAAACTTGTAACAACACATATCCTACAAGCCCATGTAATAGGTCCAAAACCAAGAGTGAAGACATAACTTGCAGTAGACTTCTGATCATCAGGGTCACCAACCCAATCGAAATCAGTGAAACCAACCAATAGAGGAGACGCTTCTGCATTGTAATGAATCCCAAACTGAATGGTACCTCAAACATAACGAAGTATTCTTTTATCTACTTTCCAATGACTTTGGCCAACAACAAAGGAAAGGTCAAGGCGAGTATGGGTCAGATACAAAAGTTTTCCAACAAGCTAAAAGTATAAGGTAGCATCAACTTCAGGGGAAGTACAAGTGACTGAAAGTTTGGATCTAGACCGAAAGGGAGAAGGGGTTGGCTTATGGTGTTCCATGTGAAAGTTGCATAGAAGATCACAGTCATACTTGGACTAGGAAAGGGAAATACCTTCCTTGGATTGCAAGACTTGAAGACCAAGAAAATAATGCAAGTGTCCTAAGTCTTCCATTTCAAACTTATTTTTAAGGCTGGACCTCACATGGTTTATAAGGTTGGGATCACTACTAGTAAGGATAATATCATCAACATAAAGAACAAGAATGATAAGAGACTTACCCACTTTCTTGGTCTAGGCAGTATTGTCAGAATGACACCTAGAAAAGTCAGCATCTAAAAGAAAGCTATCCATTTTGGCATACCAAGCCTGAGGGGCTTGCTTGAAACCATAAAGGGATTTCTTAAGCTGACATACAAGGCTGGAGTCTATTTGTATAAAGCCAGTAGATTGTTCCATATAGATTTCTTCATGCATGTTCCCATGCAAGAAGGCAGATTTAACGTCCATTTGATGGACTTCCCTTTTGAAAGAGGCAACAAGGGAAAGAACAAGGCAAACAGAGTTCATTTTGGCAATGGGGGAGAAGGTTTCAGTATAGTCAATGCCTTCAACTTGTGAAAAACCCTTAGCAACAAGACGAGCTTTATGTTTATCAACTTTTCCATTTGGTCCAAACTTGGTTCTGTAAACCCATTACATGGGCTTGCAAGAAACAAAGTGTCATTTCTCTTTATTCAGCAGAAGCAAAATATCGTGGTGCCGTAGAAGTGAGTGAGGAAGCCTCATGGCTTGGTCAAATATTGTCAGAGTTTGGCTTTTAGCAGCAACATCTGACTACACTTTGGTGTGATAATCAAAGTGTCATTCAACTATGCAAAGATCTAGTCCAACATCAGCACAACAAACAAATTGAGCTACACACGCACTTCATCAGAAAGCTCATTCATGACCATGTGCAATATTGTTCCACCGATGATCAAGTTGCAGACATCTTTATGAAGGCTCTCACAGAGGCGAAGTTTACTAAACTTCGATTTATGGTTGGAGTTCAGGAAGTTGTCACTAAGGGGGGATAGGTTCTAATGCCTCCTTCCTTCTCCTATTATGTCATATTTCTACATCCTTCAAACCTATCCCAATTTGTTCTTAAGGGGGGATGTTAGGATATTCTGACACATAGGAAATAGTTAATTAGAACTTGGTCTAGTGTAGAGTTAGGTAAAGTGTGTTTCTTTACTATGTACATTTGTAACTTACAATCCAAAGGTCATGATATGTTCTAGACATTAAGAGATACGACGATTCATTCTCTCCTCGGTATTATCGACACTTGATCCATGGTTTAACACTCGATTGGTCCATGATCTCTATTTAAAGAGCATCAAGGGTCATTTGTAGGGTGACCGTTCATGAGAGAAGCTTATGTAAATTTTCTTTCTTTTATTAAATTGCCTGAAGTGACCGCATTGGCTCAGGCCGTGGACTATTTCCCTCTTTGATGGTTTTAACCATGTCAAGAATACTGGTGTATTGATGTGTGATCTATTTGTGAGCGGTGTCCTTTGGTGTTCTATCTGAGGAACTTACCCTATAAATTCGTACAAATTCAAACATATCATTCGATACCCATATTAATGCCTTAAAAAGAATAACAAGAGTTATGCTTGTTTGATGAGAGGATGTAATTCCCTATGAAATATATTTTATTAAAAAAAATGACTAATGTAGAGATAAATTACACATCAGATGAAATTTCAGACTAAAGTGGCCTCCCAAGGAAAATTAATAAAATAATAGGAAAATAACAAAATAAGAGTAATGAATTTTGGAGGAAAAAGAAGAAAACTAATTTTTTTAATTGTATTTTTGGCTTATCTCCATATAGGTTTATTAATATTTCAAGTGTAGATACTCGTTCGATGTAGAATTAAATTCCACATCCAATGAATACCCATTATGCATACTTTTGAGAAGACTCATTGATAAAAATTGAAGATACATTTAAAAAACGTGTTGAAACACATTTTTTTAATGTATCTTCAATATTTATCAATGTGGGTCTTATTAGAAGTATGCATAAAGGGTACTCGTTGGATGTGGAATTTAATTCTACATCCAATGAGTGTCTACACTGGAAATTTGAGTAAACCTATAAGGAGATAAGCCAAAAATACAATTAAAAATTGTAGTTTAAAATTTTTTCCCTCCAAAATATTTACATGTACCTCAATTTAAATTTAAAGTATTTTGATTGATTTACATATTATATACATGAAAATTTCATGGGGACTTTTAGGCTGAAATTTCCTCTAATGTAGTCCCCGAAAAAAGTCTTTTTGAAGTTGTTCATGCTCTCAATAAGTTTACGCATTATGTGACTAGTTACCAAGATTTTCACACAAAGATCATGTTGTCATCAAATACCTAATGAATAAAACTATTAACAAAGGTAGAATGTGTTGGAAATAGCAACAAGAAATGCTAAAAATAGAAATGCTATAAATAGCATTTCAGGTACTAGTGTTGGACATAACAACAAGGAATGAAAAATGGAAGTGCTAAAAATAGCATTGCTATAAATAGAATTTTGGGATAGATTCCAATTTTAGTTAGTCCCTGAACTAAAATCGAGAAGTAAAATTCGAATTTGATCTTAGCAACTATTTGTAAAATAATTAATTAATTCATATTGAGTTAATTAGTTGTAGGAAATCAAACATGAATTCTATGTGAAGACATGCAACAGTTTCTCCATTGGTTGAGGAAGTTATCCCTTGATTAAAGGAGATCAGGATGAGTTGTAATTTGAGTTGTAATTAGTTAGGTCAGTTAACTGAATTAAGTCTAATTAGATTAGTTTAAATAGGTTGTTGAACTAATTGTGAGTTCAGTTAGTTAATGCATGCATGCATGTAACTGTTGCACTTTAGATAACTGAATATTCTCTCATAAATAACTCATGCATGTTAGTTCAATCAAAGAACTGATGAGATCAGAGGAAGGGACAATGTACTATCAGTTGGAGGAATTTTCCTATATGGGAAACTCATCCATGCAAAAGGAATTATCTCCTTCAGGATTGCGTAATTACTTCTGAGTTTAGTGAGTAGTGTGAGAGGTGAATTCACACAGGTGGTAACATTGGACCCCAGCAGAAACTGTGCAAGGAAATAGGAGGCTTGGAGGGTAGAGGAGAAGGTTTGTGAGAAGCCTTTGACTATCTATGGGCAGCAGAGAGATTGTACTGAGAGCTGGATAGCTTGTCAGCTAAATCTTTGTGTAATCCAGACATATTTCCACTTGTATGACAATACAAAGATCGGGGTTCTTAGCTGAGGCTTTCCCTAGAGTATTCTTATGTGCTCATGTGTGATTACTTTCTCATTCTTAGTTATATGTGTTCTATTTGATCTTGCTCATATTTGATTAAGCTTCCGCAAGTTTGTTGTAGAAGTATATCTTGTGTTTTGCTTTAGTATATTGCATAATTTGTTGATCAAAAGTGAAATTTCTACATGGTATCAGAGCGACATTTTGTAGAAAGATTAATACATGGTATCAGAGCCAAGTTGATTAGAGAAATGAATAGTATAAGAAGAAGAGAATTCAAAGTAAAAAAAAAAAAAAAAATGAGGTTGCGAGTTTTCAGGGCATATATGAAAATTTTTGTGCAAAATTTTTAGAAACAAATAGAAAATCTAGATTATTGGCAGAAAAGGACCCAAATTCAAAAAAAAAATTCAGCTGAATCGGAGTTCAAATGAGGGAGATATCGCTGATTTGAAATCACCTCTTTTTCCAGAAATTTTCGTGATGGCAGGAAAGATGAAACAAATTGGTGTGCTAGCCAAGAACTTGTATGCACTTGAGGTACAAGATGCATGCAAAGCCTTGAGAAGCAAGGAAAATGTTAGAGACTTGGTGATTAAGAGGGAGAGTACATTACCTCTCAACATGCACCACCAGAAGAAGTCTCAGAAAATTGTGGAGGAGCCACAGTTGGTGAAGCAGCTTTAGGAGGTTTTGGAGCAGCCACAACTGGAGAAGCCGAAAGGACACTGAGTGGAGGCATCCACTCATGCAGATACCTCCAATAGGGGGAAACTTGAGCCAAGTAGGCAGAGAGAGCACATGCATCCATACCTCTAGGTAGGAGGTGGGGCGATGTAGAGTGACAGTCCCAAGAAGGTTGGAATAGGGGCAGGATCATTGAGGTACCCAACCTCTTTGATTAGGCCTTGCTACGGGAGCCACGATGAGGAGTAGTAGGACTAGCTAAGTGGTTAGAGACAGATGCGGATGGAGCGACAGAGAGAGCTACAGTGTAGGAATCCCAAGACAGTGCAGAGCTAGTAGGCCGCAACAATGCGAGAGGCATATGAGTGTTGCACTAGTGTAGGATGTCACAGAGAGGTGTACAATGGTGCGAGATGCATGGAGTGTTGTAGTAGCTTAGAGGTCACAGAGGGAGCTCTTGTCAGCAGCAGAGGGAGCTTCAGCATCAAAGGGTGTTTCTAGCCCAATAGGGAGGTCAGTTGGGAGATTTTTTGTTTTTAGAGTTGCTGGAGCAACAACACTTGAGAGAAATGTTACATGCAGAACATTCCAAAGGTTTAGGATTGGATTTGAGTTGAATGACTTTCTTGTTGAGAGGGAGTGTTGGAAATAGCAACAAGAAATGCTATAAATAGCATTTCAGGTACCAGTGTTGGACATATCAACAAGGAATGAAAAATGGAAGTGCTAAAAATAGCATTTCTATAAATAGCATTTCGGGATAGATTCCAATTTTAGTTAGTCCCTGAACTAAAATTGAGAAGTAAAATTTGAATTTGATCTTAGCAGTTGTTTGTAAAATAATTAATTAATTCATCTTGAGTTAATTAGTTGATTGAAATCAAACATGATGTCTATGTGAAGACATGCAACAGTTTCTCCATTGATTGAGGAAGTTATCCCTTGATTAAAGGATATGAAGATGAGTTGTACTTTGAGTTGTAATTAGTTAGCTCAGTTAATTGAGTTAATTCTAGTTAGATTAGTTCAAATAGGTTGTTGAACTAATTGTGAGTTCAGTTAGTTAATGCATGCATGCATGTAACTGTTGCACTTTAGATAACTGAATATTCTCTCATAAATAACTCATGCATGTCAGTTCAGTCAGAGACCCAGTTGAGATCAGAGGAAGGGACAATGTACTATAAGTTGGAGGAATTTTCCTATATAGAAAACTCATCCATGCAGAAGGAATTATCTCCTTCAGGATTGTGCAGTTACTTCTGAGTTTAGTGAGCAGTGTGAGAGGTGAATTCACACAGGTGGCAGCATTAGACCGCGGGGGAAATTGCACAAGGAAGTAGGATGCTTGGAGGGCAGAGGAGAAGGTTTATGAGAAGCCTTTGACTGTCTATGAGCAGCACAAGGATTGTACTGAGAGATGGATAGCTTGTGAGCTAAAGCTTTGTGTAATCCGGACATATTTCCACTTGTATGATAATACAGAGAGCAGGGTTTTTAGCTGAGGCTTTGCCCAGAGTACTTTTCTATGTTCATGTGTGATTGCTTTCACATTCTCAGTTATATGTGTTCTATTTGATCTTGCTCATATTCGATTAAGCTTCCGCAAGTTTGTCGTAGAAGTAGATCTTGTATTTTGCATTAGTATATTGCATAATCTGTTGATCTACAGTGGGAATTTCTACAGAATGATAAGATGGATATTATTATTAAAACAAGTTGATCTAACTGTATTTGTAACTGAGAAGCAAAATTGTTGCAAAATTTTTGTTAAGATTAACAATTTCTACCGATGAAGGGATGATAGATGAACACTTTCCACATGAACATCTCTTTTCCATCTTAGTACATATGCCTTGATTTGCTGACATAGTCATAGGTTTTAAACCTGTATGGAAATTACTTGCATACAAATTCTAAAAACATAAAATAAATAATGGCGAGATCATAAAACACAAAACAAATATACACAGAGATTTTTCCCTAGATCCCAAAACCGAGACCATGAGATTGATTTTTCATTATGTTCCTTTCAATGTTACAATACATACACACACACACACACACACACACACACACATATATATATACATGTTGAAGCATCCATAAGACCCAATCCATTAACCCTAGATTAGAACATAACTGTAGTTCGCTTAACTAAATTTACAAAATACCATGGACATAAAACCATCATGCCCAAAACCATGTGTGAAATCCATGCAAAAAACCATAGGTAGGTCTGCCCACCTAATATAGGGTCCAATTTTTTTTTCTCAAGGCATTGCCCCAACGGGGGGGCAATTGCCTCCCTATCGTCCCCCAGCAGTGCCTAATGCAACGTATAGGGGGACGCTACCGCCCCCTTGTGACCCCCCCCCGCGCGTGGGGTAGCCGTGGAAAGAATATAACACAACCCAACAATAGCTAATTAGCTGACATTGGGGAAGTTCACTTCACATTTCTCTTACAAGGAAAGGCACAAATTTGTCATGAAAAGTTCCCAATACACTTGGATTATAGGGTGCCTTTTCAAATTAGGTCTAAATTAGATTTTGAGGAGATGTGTGAGGGAATATGAAGTGCATGACATTCTTTAAGAATTCCATGATGGACCATGTGGAGGACTCTATGATGAAAAGAAGAAAACCTACAAAATTTTGAGGATTGACTACTATTTTGGCCTACCCTCAATAAGGATGCATTTATATACACTTCTCACTCTAATGAATGTTAGAGGATGGGGAACCCACTAGCAAAAGTAATATTCGACTCCAATCTCAACTATCATTGAAACCATTTGATAAATAGAATATGGAATTCATAGGTCCTATAGGGCCCCATTTAAGACAAAAGAAAAATATCTTAGTGTGCACAAGTTACTTAACCAAATGGCCCAAGTCAAGTTAGTTAAGAAAAATACACAATAGAAAGTACTCGAGTTTTTAAGGGAGAAAATCTTCTACAATTTTAGGTTTCCAAGGGAAATAGTTACCGATAAAGGGACTCAATTTGCTTCAAAACTCATTTATTATATCATGAAACATCACCACATCCATCAGAACAAATCCGCTCCTTACCACCCATAGGATAATAAACAAGTTGAGGTAACTAATAGGGAGTTGGAGAAAACACTAATAAAGATAGTCAATTAAAGCAAGATACAATGGTCCAATATATTAACAAAAGTATCATGTACGTATAACACCACTTGGAAGACCACCATAGGGTAGACTCCCTACGAGTTGGTCTATCGAAAGAAAGCCATGTTACTCATTGAGTTCAAATTTTCTACTTTGAGGAAAAATTCCATGTTGGACATGGATTTGATAGATACACATGAGGAAAGAAGGAAACAACTCAATGCATTAGACGAAGATAAAATTCAAGCCCTATTCCACATAAAAACAATCTATCTACAAAGAAATATTTGGCATGGTAATTATATTAAGCTTGGGATTTTCAGGGAAGGAGATATCGCTGATTTGAAATCACCTCTTTTTCCAGAAATTTTCGTGATGGCAGGAAAGATGAAACAAATTGGTGTGCTAGCCAAGAACTTGTATGCACTTGAGGTACAAGATGCATGCAAAGCCTTGAGAAGCAAGGAAAATGTTAGAGACTTGGTGATTAAGAGGGAGAGTACATTACCTCTCAACATGCACCACCAGAAGAAGTCTCAGAAAATTGTGGAGGAGCCACAGTTGGTGAAGTAGCTTTAGGAGGTTTTGGAGCAGCCACAACTGGAGAAGCCGAAAGGAAACTGAGTGGAGGCATCCACTCATGCAGATACCTCCAATAGGGGGAAACTTGAGCCAAGTAGGCAGAGAGAGCACATGCATCCATACCTCTAGGTAGGAGGTGGGGCGATGTGGAGTGACAGTCCCAAGAAGGTTGGAATAGGGGCAGGATCATTGAGGTACCCAACCTCTTTGATTAGGCCTTGCTACGGGAGCCACGATGAGGAGTAGTAGGACTAGCTAAGTGGTTAGAGACAGATGCGGATGGAGCGACAGAGAGAGCTACAGTGTAGGAATCCCAAGACAGTGCAGAGCTAGTAGGCCGCAACAATGCGAGAGGCATATGAGTGTTGCACTAGTGTAGGATGTCATAGAGAGGTGTACAATGGTGCGAGATGCATGGAGTGTTGTAGTAGCTTAGAGGTCACAGAGGGAGCTCTTGTCAGCAACAGAGGGAGCTTCAGCATCAAAGGGTGTTTCTAGCCCAATAGGGAGGTCAGTTGGGAGATTTTTTGTTTTTAGAGTTGCTGGAGCAACAACACTTGAGAGAAATGTTACATGCAGAACATTCCAAAGGTTCAGGATTGGATTTGAGTTGAATGACTTTCTTGTTGAGAAGGAGTGTTGGAAATAGCAATAAGAAATGCTATAAATAGCATTTCAGGTACCAGTGTTGGACATATCAACAAGGAATGAAAAATGGAAGTGCTAAAAATAGCATTTCTATAAATAGCATTTTGGGATAGATTCCAATTTTAGTTAGTCCCTGAACTAAAATTGAGAAGTAAAATTTGAATTTGATCTTAGCAGTTGTTTGTAAAATAATTAATTAATTCATCTTGAGTTAATTAGTTGATTGAAATCAAACATGATGTCTATGTGAAGACATGCAACAGTTTCTCCATTGATTGAGGAAGTTATCCCTTGATTAAAGGATATGAAGATGAGTTGTACTTTGAGTTGTAATTAGTTAGCTCAGTTAATTGAGTTAATTCTAGTTGGATTAGTTCAAATAGGTTGTTGAACTAATTGTGAGTTCAGTTAGTTAATGCATGCATGCATGTAACTGTTGCACTTTAGATAACTGAATATTCTCTCATAAATAACTCAT
>APFE030607638.1:53550-70226 GCA_000404065.3 Pinus taeda | reverse complement strand
AATAACTCATGCATGTCAGTTCAGTCAGAGACCCAGTTGAGATCAGAGGAAGGGACAATGTACTATAAGTTGGAGGAATTTTCCTATATAGGAAACTCATCCATGCAGAAGGAATTATCTCCTTCAGGATTGTGCAGTTACTTCTGAGTTTAGTGAGTAGTGTGAGAGGTGAATTCACACAGGTGGCAGCATTAGACCGCGGGGGAAACTGCACAAGGAAGTAGGAGGCTTGGAGGGCAGAGGAGAAGGTTTATGAGAAGCCTTTGACTGTCTATGAGCAACACAGGGATTGTACTGAGAGATGGATAGCTTGTGAGCTAAAGCTTTGTGTAATCCGGACATATTTCCACTTGTATGATAATACAGAGAGCAGGGTTTTTAGCTGAGGCTTTGCCCAGAGTACTTTTCTATGTTCATGTGTGATTGCTTTCACATTCTCAGTTATATGTGTTCTATTTGATCTTGCTCATATTCGATTAAGCTTCCGCAAGTTTGTCGTAGAAGTAGATCTTGTATTTTGCATTAGTATATTCCATAATCTGTTGATCTACAGTGGGAATTTCTACAGAATGATAAGATGGATATTATTATTAAAACAAGTTGATCTAACTGTATTTGTAACTGAGAAGCAAAATTGTTGCAAAATTTTTGTTAAGATTAACAATTTCTACCGATGAAGGGATGATAGATGAACACTTTCCACATGAACATCTCTTTTCCATCTTAGTACATATGCCTTGATTTGCTGACATAGTCATAGGTTTTAACCCTGTACGGAAATTACTTGCATACAAATTCTAAAAACATAAAATAAATAATGGCGAGATCATAAAACACAAAACGAATATACACAGAGATTTTTCCCTAGATCCCAAAACCGAGACCATGAGATTGATTTTTCATTATGTTCCTTTCAATGTTACAATACATACACACACACACACACACACACACACACACACACACACACACACACACACACACACCACACACATATATATACATGTTGAAGCATCCATAAGACCCAATCCATTAACCCTAGATTAGAACATAACCGTAGTTCGCTTAACTAAATTTACAAAATACTATGGACATAAAACCATCATGCCCAAAACCATGTGTGAAATCCATGCAAAAAACCATAGGTAGGTCTGCCCACCTAATATAGGGTCCAATTTTTTTTTCTCAAGGCATTGCCCCAACGGGGGGGCAATTGCCTCCCTATCGTCCCCCAGCAGTGCCTAATGCAACGTATAGGGGGACGCTACCGCCCCCTTGTGACCCCCCCCCGCGCGTGGGGTAGCCGTGGAAAGAATATAACACAACCCAACAATAGCTAATTAGCTGACATTGGGGAAGTTCACTTCACATTTCTCTTACAAGGAAAGGCACAAATTTGTCATGAAAGGTTCCCAATACACTTGGATTATAGGGTGCCTTTTCAAATTAGGTCTAAATTAGATTTTGAGGAGATGTGTGAGGGAATATGAAGTGCATGACATTCTTTAAGAATTCCATGATGGACCATGTGGAGGACTCTATGATGAAAAGAAGAAAACCTACAAAATTTTGAGGATTGACTACTATTTTGGCCTACCCTCAATAAGGATGCATTTATATACACTTCTCACTCTAATGAATGTTAGAGGATGGGGAACCCACTAGCAAAAGTAATATTCGACTCCAATCTCAACTATCATTGAAACCATTTGATAAATAGAATATGGAATTCATAGGTCCTATAGGGCCCCATTTAAGACAAAAGAAAAATATCTTAGTGTGCACAAGTTACTTAACCAAATGGCCCAAGTCAAGTTAGTTAAGAAAAATACACAATAGAAAGTACTCGAGTTTTTAAGGGAGAAAATCTTCTACAATTTTAGGTTTCCAAGGGAAATAGTTACCGATAAAGGGACTCAATTTGCTTCAAAACTCATTTATTATATCATGAAACATCACCACATCCATCAGAACAAATCCGCTCCTTACCACCCATAGGATAATAAACAAGTTGAGGTAACTAATAGGGAGTTGGAGAAAACACTAATAAAAATAGTCAATTAAAGCAAGATACAATGGTCCAATATATTAACAAAAGTATCATGTACGTATAACACCACTTGGAAGACCACCATAGGGTAGACTCCCTACGAGTTGGTCTATCGAAAGAAACCCATGTTACTCATTGAGTTCAAATTTTCTACTTTGAGGAAAAATTCCATGTTGGACATGGATTTGATAGATACACATGAGGAAAGAAGGAAACAACTCAATGCATTAGACGAAGATTAAATTCAAGCCCTATTCCACATAAAAACAATCTATCTACAAAGAAATATTTGGCATGGTAATTATATTAAGCTTGGGATTTTCAGGGAAGGAGATTGGGAACTACTTTATGATTTTAAATTTAAGGATTTCAAAGGAAAACTCATGAACAAATGGATTTGGCCATATAGAGTTGAGAAATGTTAGGATAATGGCTCTGTAAAAATTTGAACCAAGGATCAAGGATCATTGTTAGTAAATGGGTTTAGACTGAAAATGTACAAGAAGTATTTGAAAAAGGAGGAATTTATAGTAACATTGAAGAAGAGGATTTGGATGTGAGTCATTATCTTCAAACCATCCAAACCCTTAGCTAGAGAATTTTTTTTTCGTAGGTGAAAACCCCATCGAGGAATTTGGGACAGACTTCTAGTTGAAAACCCCTTTTAGGAGGCACCCTCAAGTTTTTAATTAAAAAAAAAAAGGAAAACAGACAAAAAGATAAAAAAAAAATATTTTCCAATAAAACCTTTCTAGGCTTGCTATAGAAGGGTAATGGTGAAAACTAGATATGGCTCCACTACATTGACAAAAAAATAGAAAAAATAAAAAAAGAGAGGAAAAAGGAGGAAAAAAGGAAAAAATAAATAAAAATACAATTGCGTGTGTTGTTTTCTATGTGCAGGACTCTCCATTAATACCAACACTTATACAATAAAAGAAGCTTTAGATAAGGAACCATAGAAAAATTACTAGAATTGTTCAACTTCAACATAAAGAAAATCATACCTTCCTTCTTTAACAAACTTAACTTTTGTTAAAGGCCCTCAACATCTTTTACTTACCAATAGCACAATCTCCATATCCATTTCTCCCTACACTTAGCCAAACATGAATTGTAGGTGACTCAATTTTGAATTTCCAAACTCCATCGTTCTACATTTCTAGCTTCATCACGACCCTAGATTCTCAACAATCCCATCGTTGTGTCTCATTGATACCACACCCTTCCATGCTACCTAGTGAACTAATTGACCCTTATGCACCATTCAAGGTTAAAACCATGAAGGAGAAACAAACCAATTTCATCTATAGAATTTCTTATAAGAAATTCTAAGATGTTTAGAGGAAAGCAACATGTTTTTTAAAACATTATAAAAAATATTATTCTTTGCTTCCATGACATTTTCATCAATAAACATGATAATTTTAATCAAATGGACCTTCGGAAATAGTTGAATCCAATATCAAAAACCTTCTATAGGATCCCCTATATCAAATAATGAAGCCTTGTTATTAGTTAAATTCAATAAATACAATAGTTCAAAAGTGACCAACCATTCACAGTTATGATCCATTGGGAACCTACTCTTTGTTGGTTTGTATATAAACATCATTATGTATGTTACAATGTCAAAAATAGAAGAGGTGGTAATGAGAAATTCACAACTTGATATTATGAAAGTAAGGTTGTTGACCACTTGTGTTAGATGAAAATGGAAGAGAAAACTAATTGTGGCTCGTAATTAATGAAGGTCTTCCACTATGAGTGATAATATTAGCATCTGGGTGAGTGGAAAATTAGGATAGATCGCAATAATAAACTAGCCATTGGAGTGGCAATGCAATCATCATGCATTGCACACTAGTCCTAGCAACTAAGTTGCCACCTTTACAAAGATTCATTTGAAATATCAAAACTCCATGCAAACAAGTTGTTTGCATAGCTCGTGTTTTGTAACGAAACATTGAAAAACCTTCATCCTTCCCATATAGGAATTGGATGCTACAAGGTCATTGCTAGTACCAACATCAACACACTCATTATCACATAGCAACATTAAAGAACATGTCGATTATCTAATTTGTAACTAAATTTACAAATCATATGCCTGTACTATATTACATTTATATGAAAGCAATTCCATGATATCACTTTCTAGAGAGGTGTGTAAGTTTTCTTTTTTATGTAGGAAGGGGAATTCACTATTGTCTTCCAAAGGACATATATAATTACTAGTGATATTACAATGAGGTTACCATTTACTCTCTTTCTATTAACCATCCTAGTGAAATAATCCTCTTAGGTGACTAAGTTATTCTAGTGACTATCCTCCATGAAATTTTCTAAAAATAGAATTCATTTCTTACTATAATTGAGACTATCTACTAAAGAAATATCTCTATCACTGTAATCTATAGGGTACCCCGCTACAACAACTTTCCTGTAGAATAACATAACACACAAATTTCTAGAAATGGGGGAATGGTTTAATCACAAATAACTTATAGACTCCTCTAAGTTCCACCAAAACCTAAGGCAATGGAAAATTTTGAAAGGTATCATTGAATATATTACTTAAACAAACCGATAGGCATGATTACAATGTGGCCAAAGGAGTTTTCCATGAACTTCCAGGGCATTAGAAACAACAAGTATATCATTACTATCATGGGACTTGAAATATTTGCAACTAAAAATACTGTTAGTAGTGTGTGGGGATTTTAACAGGGTTACCTTAAGAGAAGGAAGAAGGGAAAGAAACTACTTGACTGTGAATTTATATGATTGATTATTTTAGTAGAGGTTTAGGCTACACAATTCATTTTAATTTTTAGACTATGGTTGGTAGAATTGCGAGGTTCTCTGTGTTGTATACACAATATACAAGTCCCTCACACTTATTGAGATGGCTTTCTTTTCAATGGAATTTTTGATTGAGTGAAAGAATCTACTTAAGTGTCAAAGATTTAGGAATAAAATATTTTATTGTTTAAAAGCATGCTCTCTCTTGTTAGGGATCTTGTTAAATTTATTTATTATGTCATATGGGTAAAATTATTAATGTAAGGGTTCCCTTACATGATGTTAAACATCTTCTTTCTCAGGAAATTTGGAAAATTAGTTCATAGAAATTCAAGAAGATGGCTTGCTTTTCTATTACTAAAATAGTTAAGGGTTGGGATTTAACATTTCACTTAACCCAATTTATTAGTCATGATTTCTATTCTAATAATAAGGATATTTTTTTTATCATTTCCCTATTTGCTTGCTATTGATTGCAAAAAAAAATGTTTTTTGTGTTGTTACAGTGTAAACATGATTTATTTGATTTGTGTTCAACAATGTCTAACGCGTTTCAAGATGAACAAAAAGAGAAAACTAGTTAGGTTGGAAATAAGTAAATATGTCATTGCTAATGACATATTCGATAGTATGATTTTATGTTACATTGATTGATAATATTCTAACAAAATTAGTTGGTTTTGCACATTATTTCATTGATTACTTTTCATTGTGGTGGGTATTTTTCTTCCAAGGCTACAACTCATAAGGTGATGAAACTATATTTTATTGGCCAAACATTTTCACACCCTTCTAATTTGTTCAATCATGTGACGAGTGTCAACACTCAACTTGGAAAGAACACATCTTTGTATCTTATCGTTCTTTCTTTTTCTTTCACAAAATGACGTTAGAATTCATTAGTGCTTTTAACCTAACATCCTCTATTGGTAGTATCTTCATTTTGATAGATAATATTTATTTTAATAGTGGAAAGAGGATATACTAAAAAAATGCTAAAGAAAAGCTTTTTTTCCTTGGGAAAAAAATATTTATATTTCCAATGATGAAAATATACATTGTGAGGATCTGCAAATTATTTTATCTTGTCACTGATCCAAAAATTGGTTTGTACCTTTCTAGAAACTTGTAGCACTGCTCATATTTTTACAAAAAATTATAAAATTTTAGAGAAAGAAGGATTACATATGCTAGTCCATATTATGGCTTAAAAAATACTGTCAAAAGGAAAATTTCAGATAAGAGCTTCTAGACAACAAATCCTAAAATCTTCTTATTCACAAACTCTCGATATTCCAGAACTCTAGGAAGGATGTATAGAGATTCCCTAGACAGACAACCTACGAGGGAATTCAATTCCCTATATATATGATGACAAATGAACCATTCCAAATTTCTCATGGCATATTTTATCCGCTAAAGAATATGAGAAAGATGTGGGGCATCAATACTATTGAAAATGTTACTAAGGTTGGTCTTCACAATTATCATTTTACTTTATGTAAAAAAAGGTAATTTGTTTTGTTTCTTTTGTTGTTGTTGTTGTTGTTTTTGTTTTTTTGTTTTGTTTTGTTTTGTTTTGTTTAATTTCTAGCATGTTCTTCATTCTTTTTTTGGTCAAAAGAAAAATGTAAAAGGGAATGTTGTTCATGTCCCTTGTAAAAGAAGATAATTTGAATTTTTGAAAAGCATCATTTGTCCCTCCAATTTTCCATGTTAGCCCTCTAGAATATAATTTAGCCTGCCTAAAGGATGTGTCCCTTCACATGAAAAAATAAGTATATATTAGAATCTATTCTTCACCTTTTGGAAACCAATTCCAACTTCATATGTGGAAGAAAATTCAGATATTTGTGGCACATTTCTCTAAGTTATACAAGCTCCTTAAGGCACCATTTTCTCTGAGAGTTCTGCTTCCTATGGCACTTTCTCTGTGATGGTTTGGGCTTCCCATGGAAATCTCTCTGTGATAGATTGAGCTTCATGTGGCACTTTTTTTGTGATGATATGAGCCTCCTATGGCACCTTATCCTTGATGATACGAGTTTCCTGTGAGCTACCTATGACACTACATCTCTATGTATTGTGAGCTATACTCTTGTGAACTGAAGCTGATTTAAGAACATACAAATGACATTTCATAAACAATATTGTGGAGAGTTGAAGGGCTGACTTAGAAATTGGAGTACTAGTTAGTTTGACTTGGATTTCTCTTGTTGACTAAGATTCTATAAGAAAATTATTGATGGGCTTCCCCTTGTGGGTTTTTCCTTGGCCGCTAGCCTAATCTCTAGTATCTATTTCTTTTGTATTGTATAATTGCTTGATGACCTAATGAATGAAATACATACTAAATGGAAAACACACACACACACACACACACATATATATATATATATAAATCACAAGCAATTATCATGATTTGAAATTCTAGTTTCCAAACAAATTTCAACAAATAGTAGATTGATCATTCACCCAATCCACTACGAGCTTGGATTCTGCTAAGTTTTGACACTTTTCACCTCCTTCAAATTTGCCACAAAAGATAATTCCCATAAGGATGATAATTTGGCCCTCATATTTATGCCTCAACCAGAAGAATACTTAATTATAAAATTATGATGTTCATTGAGAAATAAAACAACACCTACTCTTCATATTGGAGGATCACTTGGGTTGGCTCCATAAAAAATCCCCAAGGAAATTGATTTATCCAGAACAATCATCGTAGGTATTCTTGGACTTTAATTCTTAATATCATCCTTGAAAAATATTCATGTATGTTCAATAATACCTAAAATAACTGCCATAGTAATATGTTTTTCCTGAAATGTGGCTATGTTCCTAGACCACCAGACCGAGCGAACAAAAGCTGCAAGAAATCTAGGAAATTCGAGATTGCTGTGTATTTTGATCATTTTAGTAGGAAATCATCCAAACATTCCCTAAACAAAGAAGCAACTATAGGGTTAAGAAAATATTATCCAATGACTATACTTGCTAGGAAAGCAAAAAAGGATCAAAATATGTTGTATGGTTTCTTTGTTTGATTTACAGAGGGAGTACCAACTAGGGCCTAACCATCCTCTCTTTAAAAAATTAGCCCATGTAAGAATTTTATTAGATAAAGGAAACCACAGCGCAAATTTTTTCTTGAGGGGGCCTTTATATTTCCACAAGAAACACTGCCACTAGGTCGGCAGACCATTTGGCTAATATTCCATCATGCTTGATAACCAATATTGGTTGTGAAAACCCCTAGTGAGGGATTTTTAATCCATATGAGTTGGTCCTCATCTTCGTTTGAAATTTTGATCATGGAAGTGACTAGAGCCCAATAAAATTTGACCACTCCTTGACACTTGAACCTACTAATCGAAGATCCTGAGCATATTTCCAAGCATTTTCCCCCCGATATCCATTCATCTTAATAAGATGCATCCACAATAGAGAAAACAATCACCACATGCAAGGAGGATATGCTATTTTCAGAAAGTTTATTAGAGTCCCCAGATCCAACTCATGTATCTAAGCCCAATATGATATTCCTCCCATTTCCCACCTTCTAGGAAATTTAGTTACCAATAATTGGGAATGAATTAATAACAGCCTTCCAAACTATAGACCAGTGGGGAATTGATTTCCTAACACTTTTGATCCTTTCCACTTAAGTTTTGTTCCCAAAATATTTATCCTTTAATATTTTACCAAAAAGAGATATGTTATTGAGGAGTCTTCATAGAATCTTAGTTGTGAGATCGTGGTTAAAAAGAATTGGGTCTTTAAGCCCCCAATCACCACATAATTTTGGCTTTGCAATTATCTTCCAACTGAATAAGAGTTTGGCTTTATGAAAAATCCTAGATATTTCAATCCTTCCTGCATGTCGATAAATTTTAATGAAATTTTTGCAAAAGAGAAGTCCTAGCATTACTAGAATTATTACTAAAAGACGTTGTGGATGTATCCACATTTACTTTCATTCCAATGGCCAACTCAAAAGAGTCCAATATCTTTTTCATGAACAAAATATAGACTTATGAACCTTCCAAGCAAACAAAAATATCATCCAAAAACAATAAATGTGAAATAAAGGATTGATCTATAACTTTCACACCTTTGAGTTTGCATGAAGAAATAACATTTTTTTTGTCAAAGACATAATGAATTTCATTACTAAAAGAAAGCGTACAAGGAAGGGGGACACCCTTGCCTAAGTCCCCGAGAAGATTTAAAAAAATTCAATGATGAACATTTATATGCACATCAAAACTAATATTAGACATGCAATCAAGGATTCAACTGACCATTTTAATGTTCATGGATAAATTAATTAGAAATATCTAATGAAATACAAACTAACATGATCATAAGCCTTTTATAAGTCAATATTAATAGAAATGGTTGAGGATTGTCTAATTTGTATAGTGTAATATTTCAATATTTCCCGTGCCAGGGCCACAACATCATGGATTGTTGGTTTTGGAGGAAGCCAAATTGCTCCTTTCGAATGTAATCACTTAAGATGGACTTCAGCCTCATGGAAATAATCTTATTTATTAGTTTATAAATACCATTACAACATGAAATAGGCTTGGAATCACTAAATGATACAACATTTTGGCATTTTTGAATTAAGTAAATAAAAGTTGAGTTTAGCGCACCATGCATGTAGGCCTTTCTTTGAGATTCCCTTACCACATTGAGAATGTATGCTTTAATAAATTAATGGAAGTCCATATAAAATTCCATAGTAAATCCATGAGGGCCCATGATTTTTCTCTTTTACATTGATGACAAAGCACCCAACACTACAAATACTAATATTTCTGCTTCCAACACTTTGTTTGATTCATTATTAAAATCATGATGTTTAGAGTTTAGTACCTCTAGAGTTTCCAGAATAGGAAAAATCAGAGGCTCGAAGAATAAATTCTTGAAGTAGCTGACATTAGCTGAGGATTTGTGCTTAAAATATTTTACCATATTTCCTTCTTCATTTTTAATCTCCCAACTAGTATTGAATGCATTCTGAGCATTGGAAAAATTATGGAAAACGTGATATTATTGTCACTAGCCTCCAACCAAGTCGCTTAGATTTTTTGGTGCCACAATTCTTCCTCATGAATCGAAATGTCCCTTTTTCAATCTCCCAGAGTGTGTAATGAGTCAATATTTTCCTTAGAGAAAATTCCTTAAATATTGGAGCTGAAGCAGTCATCAATTTTTTATTCAATTTTGATGAGCCCTCCTGATTAATCTTATTTTTTTGCTCCATTGCTCCATTCTATATTTTAAGTATTTCAAGTTGTTGGAAAATTGAAACATACAAGGAATGGAATTGTCGTATCTAATATGTGTCCAGGAATTTTTGACCAAATTCAGGAAACCAGGCTCCTTAAGCCAGGAAACATTGAACTTAAAAGGGAATGAGGGCTTGTCATATTCTAGTTCAAGATAGGGTACTATAGGATAGTGGTTTGAGATAACACCTAATTCAACCCAGGACTTATAAATCATGTTATTTGAAAAAATTGTTAGAGATATGAAAAATGTAATATTCCTAACCCAGAATATTACTCAAACCCCAGCAAAAACTCCAACCAAATATGTGCAAATGATATAATAACCCAGAAGTGATAAAATAGCAGTGGAACAACATATAATAATGTAAACTGGAAATATAAGCAGATACACAAGAAATGCTAAGCCATTTTATTATACTGAGCAATAAATGAGTACAAGAGGTGATTAGACAGATGGCACCTCGACTTGCACAAGGCAAGTGAAGAAATACTCTCAGAATGACAAGAATGGCCTCTCTACGTGGATGCTATTACTGTGCTACTGTTGCTGCTAGAAAAAAAATGATGATTTGGGGCTACTCCTCCTCAAAAAAAGTTGAAACTCTAGATTTGGGCTCTACTCAAGAAACCCAAAAAAACCCAGAAAACTTTCCTGGAATGGCCTCACACTGATCTGCGTCCCAGCTACTGGGAAATTACTGTGCTGTTGTTGTTGCTGGAAATCGAATGAGGATTTAGGGCTTCTCCCCTCCTCAGAAGAGTATGAAACTCTGGAATCGGACTCTACTAAAAAAAACCCAGAAAAACCCAAAAAGCTTTTCTGAAATGGTCGACCCTCGAAAATCACCCCCTTGGGGTTTTGTGCCGTTCCTCAAAGACGCTGATGAAACTGTTGCTGAAATGCTAATGAAACTGCTATTGAAATGTTGATGAATATATTTCTAGAATGCCAATGGAAATACCTTGCCCGAGCAGGCACTCGAAGTCCCCCGGGGCTAAGGGTGAGATCTCTGAACGAAGGCACTCAATGCACTAAACAGTGTTGCAGACTAGCTAAACAGCCAGCGTGCTCTAAGTCGAAATGACTATCACAAATTCTCATAACTATAATGATCCAAAATGAGGGGCTCCTCTCTATTTAATAGCCTCTGCCTCTCCCAATCCCTAGGCGCACCTCCTCCTGCGTGATTCCCCTCTTGCCATGTGTCTGCGTGGGCCCCATTTCTACGTCCCCCTTTGGCCCCCTTGGCTCCTCCTTAAGTCACAACGTTGTGCTACTAGGAAGTGACTTTTTATTCTTAAAGTGAGTTATGTCCCCCGTCCTCACTTTTTTATTTATAAATAACTATAGAAGGAAAAAAATGGGCAAAATCGAATATTCCAATTAGTCATGGCTAATTAGGAATATTACAGTCTTCCTTGGAAAAATGTTGCTTGTCCTCAAGCAACTAAAGTGATGGATGCTGCAAGATCTTCTCACTCTCCCATTTGGCATCCTCATCTGGAAAATTCTTCCACCTCACCAAGAATTCCCAGTCCGTCCTGCTCCGAAACCATCTCTCCCTAGAGTCAATGATAGCCTCCAACTGTAATACCAAATGCTCCTCATCATCCATGGGTGGTAAATCATCCGTCACAGTCACCTGCTGCCCCAATGCCTTCTTCAGACATGATACATGAAAAATGTTATGAATCTTGCTGCCTTGGGGCAGCTCCAACTCATATGCAACTTGTCTAATCCTGCGTATCACCCTGTATGGCCCATAAAAGTAGGGCTTGAGCTTATCAGCCCCCTTTTGCTTTAGCGATGACTATCGGTATGGCTTTAATCGTAGGTAGACCATGTCCCCTACCTCGTACTGCTTCTCCACCCAACCCCTATCGGCATACAACTTCTGCTCGTTCTGCATTGTAGCCATGTTATCTTTGAGAGCTTGGAGGATATCCTGACTCTCTTGGATCCAAATCTTGGCTCTAGGAGCCCTACTATCACCAAACATCATGTCGACAAAAGATAAAGGATGATACCCATATAAGGCATAGAATGGTGACATACCAATGGAAATGTGATGCGAAGTATTGTAGCAGTACTCCCCCAGATGTAGCCACTTCAGCCATGCTCGTTGCTGCCCACTGTCATAGTTACGCAAGTAGCCCTCTAGCCACTTGTTAACTATCTCTATCTGCCCATCCGTTTGTGGGTGATAATTGGTACTCGTTGTCAAATCCGTCCCCACCAATCGGAAAAGCTCCTGCCAAAACCCGCCCATGAAAGGGTTGTCCCTATCACTGATGATGGTCTTAGGAAGACCATGTAGCCTGAAGATCTCCCTAAAGAACAACTCGGCCACCTGTGCTACTGTATAGTGTACGAATATGGCAAAGAAATGTGCGTACTTCATCAATCGATCAATGACATCAAAGATGCAATCCTTGCCCTGCACCATGGGCAACCCTGTGATGAAATCCATCGAAATACTCTCCCATTTTCTCTTCGGAAAGGGAAGAGGATGCAATAATCCTGCGGGATGGCTCATCTCTCCCTTGTTCCTTTGGCAAACATCGCACTCTCAGATGTGTTGGAGTACGTCCTCC
The DNA here is from genome assembly GCA_000404065.3 of Pinus taeda. NCBI lineage: Eukaryota > Viridiplantae > Streptophyta > Pinopsida > Pinales > Pinaceae > Pinus > Pinus taeda. The sequence goes on along the minus strand of APFE030607638.1, from coordinate 57,470 downwards.
TTGAGGCCCTTCCATGAGAACCTCTCCCTAATGGCCCTATAGGTTTTGGTAAAACCCTGATGTCCTGCCAATGGGGAATCATGTGATGTCTGGAGTATCTTCTTCTTGAGCTGAGACCCCTCAGTCAAGAAGATCCGGTCCCTATAGTAGATGATCTCATCGACCACCCTATACCTGTCATTTGCCACCTGCCCATCCAAAACCTCACATGCAAACTTGTTCTTGGAGTACTCTACTAAGAGTCGAGCCCTCCAATCTATATCCAAGATCATAAGAGACAACGTGGCTGCTCTACGTGAAAGGGATTCTGCTACCACGTTGTTCTTACCCTTGACATACTAAATGTCAAAATCATATGCTTGGATCTTACTGATCCACTTCTGCTGCCTCTCCTGTAGCTACTTCTTCTCCAAAAAGAACTTGAGGCTGTTGTGATCAGTCCTCACCCTGTAGTCGATGCACATCCTCAATGTACCGTCCTTCTTCTTCACTAACACCACAGAAGAAGCAAAAGGACTCATGCTCGGTTGAATATGCCCAAGAGCTGGCAACTCTTGGATAGCCCACTCAATCTCATCTCGATAGGCCTTGGGGTGCCTATAGGGGGTGGTAATCACTGCCTGGATGCCTTTCTCAAGCTCGATAGTGTGCTCAAACCCCCGGTCTGGTGGCTTTCTCGGAGGAATCTCCCCAAATACTATGGCATACCGGTCAAGGATGGATTGTATCTCCGGATGTACTATCCACCCTGTAGTCCCTGCCTCTGATGCACGCAGCTCTACTGCCCACTCTATGTCTCCCTTTAGGAAGACTGCCTCCATCCGATGAGCCGAAACAATCTAAGGTGGATATGTGTGTTGTCCTCGTATCTTCTCATGCCTCCCTATCCTCTCATCATCCCACTCTATCTCCAGGGTCTTCCAATCTATCGTGACCTTCCCTAGAGTGATGAGCTACTGAACACCCAGTATCATGTTGGTGTCCGGAATATTGACCATGAAAAAGTGGTAAGTCAATGTGTAGGTGCCCATTGTCACTGATAGCTCTGGAACATAATGAGCACACATCATAGTCTGATCTCCTGGGACCAAAACTGAACCCATCGAAGCTCTCTATATGTATACCTCTCTTCTCAACCATCTGTGCATTGATGAAGTTGTGGGTGGCCCCACTGTCAACCAAAATTGATATGCACTGGCCATGTAATGTCCCTCATATGCGTAGCGTCAGATACTTGGAAACTCCTCGCAACGCTGCAAGGGCCCCTCCGGTGGGTGCAAAAGATGCACCACCTGATGCTAGTCTTGGAGGTGGCATAGGGTATGGCATGGCTATGTCCTGCCTGCACATCCTCCTCGTCATCCTCTTCTCCACTACTCTCAGAGAAGACCTCATTAAAATGTGCTCTGCCAGTAGCACATCTATGTCCTGGTGCCCATGGCTCCTGACAGGTGAAGCACAACTGCTTCTTCTTCAGCTCCCTCCTGACATCATCGTCAAGTTGTACTTGTCCTAGATTCCCCTTTGGAGGAGGAATCCTCACATCCTTCCCCTTAGACTGGAAAGTCTGTCTCTAGGGGTAAGGTGTCTAGGTCTTGGGTGAGACATCCTGTAAGTCCCGGGTCCTGCTAATAGCGTCCTGGAGTGTGGCTAGTTTAGTGGATCGGACTAAACCCCAGAGTGGCTCTGCTAACCCATCAACATACATGTAGACCCTCCATGTTGTGGATAAGTCTGGCACGAACACAGAGACCCTCAAGAAATTTTCAATGTAGGTCTCTGGGCTCCCTGTATGTTTGAGCCTTGTTAGCTCAACAAAATGCTGCTCTAGATCCCTCTGATCAAATCACTCCATCAGTCTCCTGGTAAACTTGGCATATGTCGTCACTGTGGAGTGCCCTAGTGTAACCATCCCATGAAACCACCAATCCTGGGCCTCACCATCCAAATACAATGTTGCCACCTCGATGGCCTCTGTCTTCGACATCTGGTTAAGTTGGAAATAAATGTCTAGCTTCTCCACCCAAGACTTTGTCGAACTGTCTGATGAGCCATCAAATGTAGGCAAGTGGAATCTAGTCATTGCACAGTGGGTATCGCCATCATGGTAATGACGGTACTCTCTGTGATGGTCGCGGGGTCTGCTACCCCGCTGGAGCTGAACAAAATCTCTGAATGAGAGGGCTTCCCTAAACTCCTGCCCATAGGCCTGGTACTCTGCAAAATAATCGCCCATATGTTCGGGCTCTTCCTCCTGCTGGGCTATGGTCCCCGTGTCTGCTCCTAAGAAGGTGGACATGGTAGAGCATGTAGGGGCATGTGAGGCCACCTACTGTGCAGTATCACACTGCTCTGGAAAATGGTGAGATGCACCCGATCCCTCGCCAACCTGAAAAACCCGTGGGCTCTCATGTTGTCTGGCCTCTACTATCGTGAATCTCTGCCCCATTACCTCAATCTACCTCAACAGATCCTACACGGATTTGAGGAGCATATTTGAAAATCTCTTCCCATCGTCATCTACCATCGGATCCTCCTGCTCTACTTCCACCACAGGCTCCTTCGGTTCTGCGTCCACCACCGGAACATAGTCTCCCTCTCTGTAGGTATTCTTCAACCTAGGCTCAGTGTCTCTATACCTCTGACCTCTGTAACAGATATAGTGTTATGACACCAGCTCAAGAAAAGATAGAAAAGATAGATCAACACCTTAGAATTCAGCCTCTTCGAGGGGGCAACCTCCTTTACATTACATAAATAACAATTCTTGGATGGTTAAAATAAAAGACCTCCTTCTATATATAGATCTAAGGGTCATTATAAATAGAGCCACATAAAATAATAATGTTAAGGGAAAATAATAACAATAGTGGGCTTCTATGGGCACAATAGTAACAACATGGGCACTACATGGGTACATCAATATAATAAGGGGGTTGTACTAATAATAATAAGGGGTTACACTAGTAGTATAGGGGCCTAAGATGCCCCTCTCCTTCAAAAAGTGTTGTCCTCAACGCTTGAGTAGTTCTTGATGCTTCTGTATAAACACCTTGTCCTCCGATGTGGAATCTTCAGCGAGTATGTTCTTCCACTTCATGAGATACTCTGAAATTGATTGATTTCGTAACTTTCGGGTTCTTGTTTCTGTGATTGTTCCAAATTCCAATATGATTTTTCCTTCCTCTTCAATTTATGGCAATGTTGTTTGAATTGGTATCTTTTGCAACTTTTGAATAAGTGGCCATACTTCTTCATCCTTCGATTCATCCCTTGCTTCGTTTATCCAATCTGGTTGGATAATAGAAATAGCATAAAGCAATGCTTCAATATCCTCATCCTTTCTTGAGAGTGCATCTGCAACAAAATTTTTCTTCCATTTTCTATAGATGATGTCAAAGTCATAACCCAACATATTTCTGACACATTTTTTCTGTTCTTCTAAAGATAATAGTTGTTCTAAAAATTATTTAAGACTATCATGATCCATTTTTACCATGAAGTGTCTTCCCATTTTGTAAGGTCGCCATCTTTTAAGTGCATGTAGTATTGCCAACATTTCCTTCTCACAAATAGCTTGCTTGAGATGTAGCAGTACAAATACCCAATCACCTACATCAAAACATTTTTCACTACAATGTTGATCTACCTGTTGTTTCATTCGATTTTGCACCAAAGTGGCATTATCCTTTAAAAGTTGGAGAACTTGTTGTTGATGCACAATGTGATCTTTCACCACTTGAACCTTTTTCTTCTTGATATGTCCTTCTATCTTTAGAGTTTGAGGAGTGATAATTTCTTCCAATTCTTTACAAGGTATTGTCGGATTCATTTCTTGATGCTCGATGTGATCTTTCACTTCTTGAACATTTTTCTTCTTGATATGTCCTTCTATCTTGATAGTTTGAGGAGTGGTAATT
>APFE030607638.1:19593-53530 GCA_000404065.3 Pinus taeda | reverse complement strand
AATTAAGGTTACACTAGTAGTATAGGGGCCTAACATGCCCCTCTCCTTCAAAAAGTGTTGTCCTCAACGCTTGAGTAGTTCTTGATGCTTCTATATAAAATTATTGTCCTCCAATGCGGAATCTTCAGTGGGTAAGTTCTTCCTCTTGATGAGATATTCTGAAATTGATTGATTTCGTAGCTGTCGGGTTCTTGTTTCAGTGACTGCTCCAGGTTCCAATATGATTTTTCCTTCCTCTTCAATTTCTGGCAATATTGTTTGAATTGGGATCTTTTGGAACTTTTGAATAAGTGGCCATACTTCTTCATCCTTCTTCGATTTATCCCTTGCTTCCATTTTCTTGAAGTGTCTTCCCATTCAGTAAGGTCGCCATTTTTTAAGTGCATGTAGTATTGCCAACATTTCCTTTTCACAAATAGCTTGCTTGAGATGTAGCAGTAAAAATACCCAATCACCTACATCAAAACATTTTTCACTACGATGTTGATCTACCTGTTGTTTCATTCAAGTTTTCACCAAAGTGGCATTATCCTTTAAAAGTTGGAGAACTTTTTGTTGATGCACGAAGTGATCTTTCACCACTTGAACCTTTTTCTTCTTGATATGTCCTTCTATCTTTAGAGTTTGAGGAATGATAATTCCTGCCAATGCTTTACAAGATATGGTCTGATTCATTTCTTCTATCTCTGGGGTTGGATCCTGGCGTATATCCTCTTATTTTGATGTTTCTTGATCCTTTTCTTCCTCCTCTTCATACTCTATGTAAAATAATTTCTTCTCAACACACTTATGACCTGTAGTGCATTTTCTATCACAATTGTAACAAAGCCCTTTTTCTCTTTTTTCTTCCAATTGTTGTGGTGTAACCCTTGTAGGTTGTGGAAGGCTAGGAGAAACAACACTTCCATCTTCATAGCTGTGAGGGGTAGAATTCACTGTTGCCATAATTTTACTTTATAGTATGTCACATAGCCCTTTTACTCTTTCCAATTGTTGTGGTGTTGCTCTAAAGAAGGTGTTGCTCTTTGTATCCTCATAATGTGCTATCATTTCCTCTGTGAGAATTGACCATGTAACAAGTCGTTTACGAGAAAAAAGCCCTTTATACCATAAAAATTGATCTGGTTCTAAATATGAAGATGCAATACATACCTTTTGTAACAGTGGTACACCATGTAGATCAAAATATTGCTCCATCTGAAGTATTCAATTTACCGGATCCTTGCCATCAAACTTCCTCATCTTGTTTTTTCTTGATTTTAGGAGCTCGATCTTGAAACAAATGTAACTCTATAATTTCATATCTTTAAGTTCTGAAATTGTGACCTACAGTAGCCCTCTATGTCCTCTTTCGAATGCCACCATTCTGACCCCAATTGGATTCTCCAATGAAGAGTTATACCAAATCTCCCACAGTGACCTAATTATATACTAATTCAGTAGAGCGAAATTGTACGACGTTCCATGAGTCACTGTTTCGACCTCTAGCTCTGAAAAATATACATAAGAAACTACAATCCGTCCTCTTTCTGCACCTTTTTACGAAATTTCAATCCAATGCTCAAAGAAAAAGTTATGACAATTTTCCCCAGGTCACCTGTTTGGAATGTAATTCAGGAGTCTGCAAAAAGACCAACTTCCTCAGATCAATATCTCCGCATTATAGCGCAATAATAGATCTGATTCAGACCCGAGATTAAGCCGATGTCTTCTCAAATGGGTTTTTTTCAAACTTCTAAAACGTCGCAGAAAAAATATAGCGAAAAAATGCATGATGACTTGTTTGGAGCAAGTGAAACCCTAAGAATCCAAGCTCTGATACCAAATGTTATGACTAGCTCAAGAAAAGATAGAAAGATATATCAACAGCCTTAGAAATTCAGCCTCTTGGAGGGGCACCTCCTTTATCATTACATAAATGAACAATTCTTGGATGATACAAATGAAAAGACCTCCTTTCTATATATAGGAGTCTAAGGGGTCATTATATAATGAAGAGCCTACATAACAATAATAATGTAAGGGCACAATAATAACAATAGTGGACTTCTATGGGGCACAATAGTAACAACATGGGCACTACATGGGTACATCAATATAATAAGGGGGTTGTAATAATAATAATAAGGGGTTACACTAGTAGTATAGGGCCCTAACATATAGGGTTTTTCCGCCTGTGTCATAGATTGCTAGCTCCACAGGTTGAGCCAGATCTATGCTCGATATCACTGTAATATCCCTAACCTGAAATATTCCTCAAACCCCAACAAAAACTCCAACCAAATATGTGAAAATGATATAATAACCCAGAACTGATAAAATAATAGTGCAACAACACATAATAATGTAAACTGGAAATATAAGCAAATACACAAGAAATGTAGCGAGAAATGCTAAGCCATTTTATTATACTAAGTAATAAATGAGTACAAGAGGTGATTAGACAGCTGGCATCTCGAATTGCACAAGGCAAGTGAAGAAATACTCTCAGAATGACAAGAATGGCCTCTCTGTGTGGATGCTACTACTGTGCTACTACGGCTGCTAGAAAACAAATGATGATTTGGGGCCACTCCCCTCCTTGGAAAAAGTTGAAACTCTGGATTCGGGCTCTACTCAAGAAACCCAGAAAAACCTAGAAAGATTTCTTGGAATGGCCTCACACTGATATGCGTCCCAACTGTTGGGAAACTGCCATGTTACTATTGCTGCTAGAAATCGAATGAGGATTTGGGGCTGCTCCCCTCCTCAGAAAAGGTTGAAACTCTGGAATCAGAATCTACTAAAAAAAACCCAGAAAAACCCAGAAAGCTTTTCTAAAATGGCCGACCCCCGAAAATCACCCCCTTGCGGTTCTGCGCAGTTCCTCAAAGACGCTGATGAAACTGCTGCTGAAATACTGATGAAACTGCTTCTGAAATGCTGATGATTCCACTACTGGAATGCCAATGGAAATACCTTGCCCGAGCAGGCACTCAACGTCCCCCCGGGGCTAAGGGTGAGATCTCCAAATGGAGACACTCAATGCACTAAACAGTGTTGAAGACTAGCTAACAGCCAGCGTGCTCTAAGTCAAAATGACTATCACAAATGCTCATAACCAGAATGATCCAAAATGAGGGGGCTCCTCTCTATTTTATAGCCTCTACCTCTCCCAATCCCTAGGCTCACCTTCTCCTGCATGATTCCCCTCTTGCCACGTTTCTGCGTGGGCCCCATTTCTGTGTCCCCCTTTGGCCCCCTTGGCTCCTCCTTAAGTCACAACGTTGTGCTACTAGGAAGTGACTTTTTATTCTTAAAGTGAGTTATGTCCCCCGTCCTCACTTTTTTATTTATAAATAACTATAGAAGGCAAAAATTGGGCAAAACCGAATATTCCAATTAGCCATGGCTAATTAGGAATATTACAAAAAATGATCAAATTTTTTTGAAATAGCATTTGCCCTGTCCTTATATTTTTCATCATTTTGGTCAATTTAATAGGAACCATATCCACCAATTTAACCAGGCCAAAAAATTGATGAAAATAATAATCCATACGATTATCCTGGGGGGAAGGACCTTAGAATTCAAGTTGATAGAAGTGGTGAAATTAATGTTGCTTCCCAGGATGATGGATGATTATGAAAATAGACCTGAGATTAAAAGAGAATCCCAAAAAGGTTTTTGATTACTGTAAGGCCCATAAATACAAATAATTTTCTAGGTCACATTGAATCCTTTAAGCTCTAAATCCATAGAGATAACATTATTATATGTTGAGGAAGAAATATCTCTGAGAGATGGGTTCCATGCCAACAAAAATTAGTCATACAAGCCATCCACGTCCAAAGTAAAAATGTGCCAACCCTTCAATGAGGGTTTCACAATCCCATGATATTTTTTCTTGAAAGATTATTATATCTAGATTAATTCATTTTAGGAGATGCATGAGGGCAATAATTTTAGGGGTGCCCCCAAAACTCCTGACTTTCATGGGGAAAAATATCAACGAGACGTCCTCACAAATACTTTCTTCACTCGAAGGGTCCTAATAATAATATTTTCCTACCTATTTTCATGTCTTCCTTGGATTATTTTAGGCATTGGATAAAAAATATTTACTGCTACACGGATGGCAATGGGAGGGTTTTTATTCAAACCTCCACGAGAGATGGCTTCAGAGGACATCTTAAGATGGGACCAACGGTCATAATTTCACATGGATGTATTATTAAACTTCCTTTGGGAAATGTATGTATGATCACTCATTAGGGAAGAAGGGGTTGCCAATGTGGAAGACAAAGAATATGAATAAGGGATGATAGGAAGAGAAAGAGCAGGGGCCATTGACTACGAAGCATGCCCTTGGAAAATTTTATCTGAATTTGGAGTTAGATGTGGGGAAACACAAAAGCGAAGGGGAAGGAGGAACAATTGAAACAACTTATGTAAGAACAAGGGAAGAAACATTATGAATATCGATGGAGCTTGCAACCATACATGTCTGATTTTTTTTTTCATGGTTGACTTCAACTTGAGACAAAGGAATAGAGGAAGTGGCTCCAAGATTTTGAGGATATCCCACTACATGAACTACATTTTTATGGAGCCAGATCTTCTTCACAGGCTTTATTCCACGGTCATTCCACTCACATTAATTAGAAAGGTGGCCAACACATATGCACATATACCATCTAAAGGGAACCCTATAATATTCAACTATATGAATCCATTTGTAACCCTTAACACAGAACTCAACTTCTTCGACCAATCCTTTTTGGAAAACCACCTCTATCTATATCCATGAACAACACCTATCCATTTTGGACAAACACCCATCCTCCATGAAAATAAAGTAATCTAGTTTATTTCCAATGCATTTTAGCACCTATTTCATCCATAACATAAGAGGTAAATCAAAAGTATATCATTATTTCTTTTACTTAGTCAATATATTATCCATGTGGAATTATTTATCTATTTTAATGAATAATAAATTAAATTAAAATAATGAAAATGATCATATGGGATAATCCACTTGAATGACACATCAAGTTGTTATATTCTTTGTGGGTTGATGGGAATAACACTAAAATTAGTACTACAGAGACACAATTTTGGTTATTCTAAGAGGAAAAATCCATAAATCCAATCAAGCTCAAAATAAATTTGTTATGGTTGGCCTTTTAGATTAAGGATTTAGATACTAATAACACATGACAAATTTATAAGAAATACACTTATTCGTTACCAAAGAAAAAAGAGGCGTTTGCTACGGAGCGCACCGTCAAGCCCCTACTAGGTCAAGACTTCTTTCGTGCATCGCCTTCGGCTCTCTGCCATGGCCCCTCCGGAAGCTTCACTGGAGGTGGCCGCTGCTCAATAGGCATTCTCAGATCTAGTTAAGTCCTTACCTCCCCAGAGACCTCGCCCATCAATCTCCAAGTTCGTGAAGAAGCTCGATGTTTTGCAGGAAGTCAATCTCCCCCAGCTCTGCCTTATATGGTTGCTCTTGCACTAGCAGAAGGAGGACTCATTGGGAAATTTATTGGGCTCTGGCCATCACCAAAAATAGTTCAAAGATGGGTTGAAAGGAATTGGTCTGACAAAATACAAGGCAAAATCTCCATTCGATTTTGTGGAAAAGGGTACTTCACCTTTCATTTTGAAACTAGAGAAAACAAAGACTTGATATTCATGAATGGGCCCTATTTCATGGATTCAAGAGGGCTATATCTCAATAAATGGAGTCTGGATTTCAATCCCGAGTTGGATATTCTGAGTGCTATTCTTGTGTGGGTTCGGCTTCCACATCTCCCTCTCCAGTGCTGGGGAGACGAATCGGTTCGAGCTATTGGGAATGTTGTGGGTAGATACATTGGCCGCAGTGAACCAAAAGATAATATGCAGGCTTGTGCTTGCATATGCATAGAAGTGGATCTTGGCAAAGGACTTCCAGAGGCCATCAAGCTCAAGGTGGATGGTTGGACCCACATTCAACAATTGGACTATGAACAGATTCCCTCCAAGTGCAAAGTATTCCATGAATATGGACATTTTGCTAATCACTGCACTAAACTAGCTGATGTAGAGAACACTTCACAAGATGAACATTGGGAAACAGTTAAGAAAAAGAAAGAATCCCCAATGCCCAAGTCAAACCCTAAAGTTAGCCTTGCTCGAAATCCTCCCATTCCATTCTCCTCGTCCCTCTCTCATTCCTCCTTTCCTTCGCTAGAACAACCCCATCCCCAACCACCTCCATCATCCTCCAATCCTTTCCATATCCTCACTCCCCCAGAGGATAATTGCCCCCCCTGGTGGCTCAAACCAATTCCCTTGAATCTCCTCTCCCTCTGATTATCTCCTCCACCCTCCCTCCTGATCCACCCTCAGCTAGAATCATCATAAGTGACTCAAAGGGGCATAGTGCAACCTTAGACACTCAAAAGAAAAATGGGCCAGGAAGGAAATCCACCAAGTAGCAGAGAGATGAAAATACCCAGAAGGATATAGCCATGGGCACCCAGAACCCCATAGAGTCCTACATCTTGGGACAAATCGATAAAGATAAAACAAACAAGGAGCAGGGAGGGTGAACAACTCTCCATAGCCCCCACATGAAATGATGAAAGTCCTCTCCTGGAATAGTAGGGGACTAGGGCACCCCTCCAAAATAACTACCTTAAAAGATCTAATAAATCAAGAGAAACCAGGAGTTGTATTAGTTTAAGAAACAAAACAAGGGCAACAAGAAATGAAAAAAATCATAGCATATCATAAACAGTATAAAGCCAACATTTGTGAATCAAGAGGAGCCTCTGGGGGAATCACAATGCTTTGGGACCAAAACACTTGGAGTATCACAGTAGAAACAATCAACCAACACTGGATAAAGACTGCTCTGGATAGCACTACAAATAACCAAAGGATAGTCATTTATAATATTTACGCCCCAAACCATTGTAGAGACAAGGAGCAATGCTGGGGCACACTCAAAGAAAATATAGATGAAGAAGAAAATAATAACATTATTCTGGGGGGGAGATTTAAATCTCATTTTGCACTCCAATGAGAAGTGAGGAGGCTACTTCTCCTTAGATCCATATAGAAATCAGGTGGAGACTATCATGCAGGACCGTGACCTTATTGATGTAATCCAAAAAAGCTGCAGATTCACTTGGAATAATTGCAGGTCAGGGAAAAACAATATTATGGAAAGGTTCGACAGAATCCTGGTGAATGTTTCACTTCTCTCCACTTTCTCTGCAGCTTATGCCTTCATCCATCGCTCCAAAGCTTTAGATCACTACCCCACATCTCTGACTCTTGAAACCCACTAATCATTGGGACCTATTCCCTTTAAGTACAGTCCTCTGTGGAATGATAACTCAACAGTCAAAAGTATTATTCAAAGTAGTTGGCAGCAACACATAGAAGGATCACCACGTTATATCTGGGAAAGAAAAATTAAAAGAGTCAAATATGCACTAAAAGACTAGGCAAAAAACTGCTACACTGAGCCGGAAAAAGAGAAAAGAGAGACCAAAGCCAAATTGGAGGATCTCCATAGCACAACTGAGGGGCGTGGATTTCAGCAGAAAGATAAAGATTGTGAAGATAAACTCTATTTCTAGCTATATCGTATCAATAGAGAAGAAGAGAAAAAATGGAGAACTAAGTCTAGGCAGCTATGGCTGAAAGAAGGAGACAAAAATTCGGCTTTTTTCCATAAGAAAACTATAGCCCAAAAAATTAGGAACAACATTACATCTATCGTTGATAGAGAAGGCAATCTTCAAACCAGCCAAGGTGCTATCAAGCAGGCAGCTTCAAATCATTATAGAGAACTTCTAACAGAAATTAAGGAAGAGGAAGACTATTCAGACCTGTTGCAATACCTTCCAAGTGGGATCAGCAAAGAAAGCAATGACAACTTGAGTAAGGAGATAGAAGAAGAAGAAATAAGAGGAGCCATCTGGGCTCTCCAACCAGACAATGCTCCTGGACCGGATGGTTTTCCAATCTGCTTCTACAAAGCTCACAATGGTATTATTAAAAAGGATCTTATCAAAATGATGAAATGGATCCAGCACAAAGGGAAATTGGAGGCTATACCAATTCCACCTTCCTAGCCCTCATTCCCAAAGAGAATCGCCCCACAACCTTCTCCTTCTTCTGACCCATCTCTCTTTGCAATTCCTCTTACAAAATTATCACAAAAAATCTTAGCTACTTGTCTCAAACCTCTTCTTCCTTCACTCATATCTTCAAATCAAGGTGGCTTTCTGGCCAACAGACACATTTATGATTCAATCCTCCTTGTTCAAGATGCAATTCATTTCAGTCATTCTAGAAAAGAAAAAGGGTTCATCCTAAAGCTGGATTTGGCCAACGCTTTTGACAGGGTAAGGCACTCCTTTCTTATCACTGTCCTTAAGAAAATGGGTTTTGCTAAGCCCCTCCTTGATCTCATCAAACCCTGTATCATGGGGCCTTTATTTCCCTCCCTTGTTAATGGTAGAAATAGACCTCCCTTCCAATTTTCGAGAGGGCTGAGACAAGGTTGCCCTCTCTCCCCTTACCTGTTTATCTTGATGGCGGAATCCTTCAGTAAAGATTTATATTACAAGAGATGAATTGATCTCATCACTAGCATAAAATTTGAGAATGGATTCAAAAACATAAACCATTCCCAATTTGCAGATGACACTCTGCTAATTGTAGGGGCATCTATCACAATAGCTCGTTGTTTCAAAACTCTTTTGGACAAATATATGTGTTATTCTTGAAGCATGATTAACCATTTAAAAAGCTGCATCTATGGTTGGCATACAACAACCCAAACCCTTCATAATATAGCCAATACTTTTGGGGTCCCTTGCAAATTGAATTTGGATTGTTTCACCTATCTGGGAATGCCTGTGAGCATTGGGCCCTTAAAAGCAGAAATCTGGGACACAATTATAGACAAAATGAAGAGGAAAGTGTAGTAGTGGGGTTCTACATGGCTTAACTCAGCAGGTTGCCTTGTTCTTCTAAAATCAGGGCTCTCATCTCTTCCACTCTACCAATTCACTCTAATGCAGGCCCCAGCCATATTCCATAATAAAATGGAAAGTATTCTTCGCCATTTTCTTTGGCAAGGGGGGAAAATGAAAAAAAGAAGTTCAATCTTGTTAACTGGAAGAAAGTAATTCAAGGCCGGGATTGTGGAGGACTTGGAATCAAATCTCCCAAGCTCTCAAATTTGGCTTTTGGAGGCAAGATCGTGTGGAGACTAATCAGCGAGAAACTGGCATGGTGGAAAAGAGTTATAGAAGTCAAATATCTAAGCTGCCTAAGATAATAGCTCTTGGACTTTGAAATACCCACTAGAAACAGTTCAAAAATTTGGAAACTATGCAAAAAAGTAATCCCTTTCTTGGCCCAAAACACCTCCAAAGTCCCCAAGGGAGGCAGTAGTATCAAAATTGCTGCAGACAAAATTATGGGGAATCAATCTATCAGTAGTCAACCAGGTACGAATAAAATTCTTCTCTTTCTTTGCAATAAAGGAATTCATTATCTAGACCAAATCTTGCAATGGGACTCCCACTTGTAGATATGGATGGGATGGACTTTTCCACCCATACCCTTAGATCTTAAGAAGAGCTTTGACATCCTTCAAGCTCATCTCCACAGCATTGCCCCCATAATAAAAAGTGACATCGATAGTTTTCGATAGGATCCTACAAGCTCCAACTACACAATTCAAGTTGGCCATCATTACTTATATAACAAAGAATATCCTGCTCCTACTTGGACTCATTGGAAAATTGTTTGGAAATCTGAGGCCACCCCCAAAATCAAATTCTTCATCTGGATCCTCTTGAAAGGGAAAATTCTCACCACTGGTAATCTGCAAAAGAGAGGTATAGCAAGACCTTCATGGTGCCCAAATTGTAAAGAATCAGAAGAAACCATCCAACATCTCTTTATCACCTGCCTTTATGCAATTTCTTGCTGGAAAGGAATATTTCCCAACAATCATCTTCCATGGAATTCCCAAAAATCCATTGGTGAGGTTCTGAATCTATGGAAGAAGAGTTATCCTTGGCAGCATAAGAAGAACAATATAGCCAAACGGGTTTGGGATGCCCTCCCCTATGCCTTCTCTGGAAAATATTGTTGGCAAGGAACCGTATGATCTTCCAAAACAAGGAAACTATCATAAGGTATCTCTGCAGCAAGGCTAAAAGTTTAATGTTAGAAACCATTTATGCCAAAAATCTGAAGAAAATTGATGTCACTAGCCTCTATGTTGAGGAAAGGGATTTTATTAGCTATTTGTTAGATAAAAGCAATCAGATTTCAAGTTTCAATGGTCGTGTTTGTCAAGGTTCTTATTGTACACTCTTTCATATCCTTCTATTATTTTTTATAATATTCCACAAAAAATTTCTTGTAGGTGTTGATCTTGACCACCAGTTCTGTCAAGGTAGGAGAGATTAATATTTTCTCTACCACTTTTGTCAAGCTATCAAATTTCTTTCCTATTCCATAGACTCCAACTGCGAGATCAAAAAAACACATCAAGTTTGTTTACCCCAACACGCCAACAAGTATCAAGCCCCAACTATATAATCTAAGAAATTAGTAGGTATCCCAAAGGCCTAAAGGGGATCTAATGGAAAGAAGTGACCATTGTCAAAAGCCTTCCAATCAATATATAAATATATAAATGTAGATTTATTATTATTTTAATTGAAAATCTTTAAATTAAATAACAAAATTTAATTATGTCTCTCCCAATCTAAATTGCTTAGTAGCATAATTCATTACCTTCATACGTCTTGCATTTTTTAACAACGTTGTAACATGTGGATTAATTTCCTTTTTGATGCACAGTCTCGACCTTTTAGGACAATATGGTGTAGTGGCCCAACCCTACAGATCATTACGACAAACTAAGAATAACAGAGAAGATGAAAGGTTGTACAAACCAGCATATTTTTCAAACAACTAATCCAACATCAGTACCTTAACTTTTTCATGAAGATATCATATTGAGAACGTTTGAAAAATGATGGGAAATCTAGGTAGCGACTATCTCTCTTTTGTGAGGGTGATGGGGAAAGAGTGATCAGATTTCACTATTTTGATTTTTTTTTGTTAAATCATAAAAACCAATATTAATGGAGATATTGGTATTTTTTACTAAATTTTATGAAGTGACTAAATGTAGCTTTAACGATTCACCTTAATATGTTTTGCACAATGTAATTTCCTAAGTCCATTTATTATCTTCACTATCATAAAAACCAACCTGTATCCATCTTAACTCCACATATACCACTCTTAGAGGGATGAAACCTATTTATCCTACCCGGAATTAAGATGGATATAAGGTGATATAATTTCCCCTTTAAATAGTGTATGCTCACATGAATACCATGGTATTACCATGGGTTATCATAAATGTGGAGCTTAAAAACTATTATTAGTAGTTTAAAAAATTAATAAAATTAATAATTGATTTTTATTTTTTTTAACCAAGTTAAAATGCTTATGTGACATTAAATTACAAGATCTATTTTTACTCTTGATCTACCAAGCCCCTCAGCGAGCAAATATTTTTCACTCTATGCTAGTTTGTATATCACCATATTTGATCCCTCTCGGGGCTTAGTAGATCCAGAGTAAAGATGGATCTATGAGGTTTAATTCCCCCCTTTAGATAGGCTACATTCCATGTGAATACCATGGGTCAATACCATGTACCATCTTTATTTTTACTAATACTAATATTAGGGTTAATAATGTTTTTTTGCATGGTATTAATAATAATTTGGCCCATGGTATTTGGCCCATGGTATTTGGCCCATAGTATTTGGCCCATAGGCTCCTTAAATATATGGTCACTTATGGAGTAAATATAAAACAAAAGGTTTTATTTATTTACCATATCTCTCGTTTATTTATATTTTTATTAATTTACCATACTTCATTTATAAATATAGTATTTAGCCCATAGGATTCACTTAAACAAAACCTCTTTTTTGAGCCTTCTTAAATAGAAAGAGGGTTATGGACTAAATATAAAAAGAGGTTTTATTTACTTTATATATTTTTATTTATTTACACCCTTGTGTGTTCGTAAATATAAGGCGACTTATGGAGTAAATAAACAAAAAAAATGTTTTATTTATTTACCACACCTCTCGTTTATTTATATTTTTATTAATTTACCATACCTCTTTTATAAATATGGTATTTGGCCCATAGGATTCACTTAAATAAAACCTCTTTTTTGAGTCTTAAATAGAAAGAGGGTTATGGACTAAATATAAAAAGAGGTTTTATTTATTTACCATACCTCCAGTTTATTTATATTTTTATTTATTGGGACCAAATACAACCTCCCAAACCACCTCCCAAATCAAAAAATAGGCGATTGCAAATGAATTTAACATTGCAAAGCAAACAAATTTAACATTGCAATGCAGAAAATCAGGTGATTGTAATGGAATATAACCTCCAAAACCAGGCAAATTGGGTCAAATGAGTCTTTTCATAGTTTATCCACACCTTTTTTCTTGGGCTAAAATGAAAAAAAATAAATAAATAAAAGTTGGGCTAAATATATGAAATGGGTGTTTTATAAAAATTTCGCCCCTCTAAAATGAAAAACCCCTTAAATTTCGCCCTTGGGCTAAAATTCACCCCTTAAATTTACCATGTGCTAGACCGAAAACTGCCATGGAACCCAAATATATTAAGAATCCCAACTAGAGGACTGCATGCATATGCATGTGGGGGCAGGACGTTTCCTCCCTCCTTAAATTCTCATCACATCCTAGTGGGTGGCAGACACTACACTAAGAAGCTTGTAGCAGACACTACCCCTAAGAACCTTGTATCTACCACATTAATATCCTCATCGAGGGCCACCATATCGCTTTCCAATAGAACCTTGAGAGACTCCACCCTACTGATATGAAAGGGAGTGAGCCACCTAGACTCAATATCAACCTCTCGATTTTGGTAGCCTAGGTTAGTCATGAATTCTGCCACCCTATTTCATGTTCTTCTAGTGTCTTAGGAAAGAACATACTCCAGTTTTCTGATCAGGCCAAGAATATCGCTAATCAACCCTTTAGTCCTTCAACTTCTTACCAATTTATCTAAGGGTTGGCCATTGGTCAGCTTTTGGATGCAATTGATTACCAAAAAAGAGTCCCCGTCAACTTGGATTGAGTGGAACCCTTCCTTGATAGTGATTTGAAATACATGCTCCAATGCCAAAAAATCTACCATGTTACTACTAGTGGATCCAAAACTTCGTGAAAATACTCTATTGATGGTGCTGGACCCGCCAACATGTAAGGAGTTCTCCCCGGTAAGAAGTTCCAACTAGACCTCAGACCGTTTGGTGTAGGAGTCCCAGAAATGGGTCATAAAGCAATGCCTTGACCACGATGTCGCACAGAGGCAAGTAAGATAACTCTATTAGTAGCAAGAGTGTGACCACTGCAGTGAGTCAACGAAGGTGTATGAGAGGTTCTAACACAGGTGGGTTGAGATGAGGGTGAAGATGAGTTCTAGGTTGAAAGGGATCAGTCCCAACTCGGATAGGAACATATAACACATAAGAAATACACAGCTTCCGGCGGAGCAGTCCACTCAGATGTGGTAGTCACAACATACAAGGTAAGATAATACATACAACACTCATGGATTAGTCCGAACGAGTGCAATGGTTGTTACAACAAGGTTCATGTGAAAGGTCTGTCTAATGTCCGACAGAGCAGTCGACATGGACAAGACAACATTAGTAGCATATACAACACATTTCAATTAATAGATTATGCATTATAATAAATGAATCAGTTATGATGTAGAATGCAAGTTAAAGCAACATGCATTACAAGTGTTAAAGATCAGCCTTACAACAGATACAATACATGTGTGAAAATGTGTTGGCTCTTATTATATAAAGAAGTGTAAGTTCCAATCATACAATACATCCATATAAACCTGCTATCCCCAACAATGGAATGTTACAACAACATCTGCCTACTCCTCCAAAGAGATGTACTAGCATTATGCAATGGAGAAGCCATGGCGCGTTACAATACTTTCCAAGCTTTCTTCAAGATAGTCTTAATAGAAGCTTGGCTGACCAAAAGCCCTTACAATGAGTTATGAGGGACTATTTATATGAAAGGGTGGGGTGACCCTTGACATTTCGCTTTGTGACAGTTCAACTACCCTCATGACTCTTCACCTACTCTACGACTATTACATCCAACTATTGACACTAGACTTACACTTGACATGACTCAACATTACAATGCACATGTACTCATGTGAGACAACATGGCTCAAGAAAGCCATGCAAGATATCACTGACACTTGGTCCTCTGTGATGAGACCAACTCTTTGACATGCTCATGATGGTGAAGGTGGTGAGCTGATGCGAAGCTTGGTCATCCATGATGTTGTGCATGCACCTCATGGTGACATCTTACTTAAGTGAACTCTTGCCTCCGTTGCAACTAGTGCATTGGTTCATCCCCTTCATCCAAGTCGCCTGCGAACATGTACATGGTCTTCTTGGTTGTGGCTGAATCGGAAACACACTGATGTATAATGTCTGTGCTGATCTTCAAGTGTGTGTTGGTGGTCATGCGCATCAACCTGCCGAAGTACATGTTTAGCTTCAGTTGGACTTGCTTCTTGTCTTCGCACCGGTGAGTGTACTGATTGGTTTGGGTTGCATGCGTGCATGCGCACAATGACATGCATGCTACTGAATCCCTTGCAAGTGATCATCAACACTGCTCACCATGTCTACTCCATGTTTGTTGTTGGAATGGATCTTTAACTTGTACCGGTGCAGTTTCATCCGTGAGTGCACATTGTGCCCACTATTGTTCCTGATCCTACTGCAACTCATTCGTCTATCTATGCAACTTCATTTTTTTCCTTGAGTTGTTTCTTCAGCACATACAACTCCTTCTTTGTTCCATTCCATGTCTTCACCCAATCTTCATGTCATGTCATCACCTCATAGCCCGAGTATCCAAAGTTGCTTTCATCATCAGCGAATCTTCTTGAGCTTGCAACTTTGTTCCGCCTTTGTGTTGTCAACAACCTTCCTCTTGTATTCATTGTATCCGTTGCATTCATTGTGTTCATTGCATTCATTATGTTTGTTGAATTCATTATGTTCGTTGCATTCGTTGCGTTTGCTGCATTCGGTATGCTGCCTTCAGCTGTTGTTAATGATGTTGCTTGCTGTGATGTTGGTGTTGTCATATCTTGATGTCATTTTATACAAACAACTTGATATATTCATGAGAAGGAAATCTCATAGACATCTAATCGATTGCATCACCAGGTGTGCTTTGGACGGTGTCTTCGACTCTACTCTCTTGGAAACCATTGTACCTACACTACTGAGAGGCAGATGAAAATGTACAATACCTGGAGACATGGCAACACTCATGGAAAGAAATCTGCCAGTCAAAAACCAAAATGAACTTGAGAATTGACTGGTGACATACCTGTGTGACTAATCATGAAGGTTGCGCAATTTTGGCCGGGAGGTCAGGAGACCGACTGCCAAGATTGCACAAGGCATAGTCTGGGCTACTAGGAGACTAACTAACTCTTGGTACTGTGCAATTCACAATCTAGTATGGCTGTTGACTATTGGGATTACGCAATGCATAATCTCAGCTGGCAATCGTTGCAGGCTCAGTGACTGCATTACACAACTTTCTTGGCCCACAGTCACTGTCCCTCAAGATTGTGCAAAGTAGGCTTGGGGAATAGTTGTTGGGTATAAATGCACATTTTTAGAGAGGACGGCAGAGCCTTCCTTCTAAGGATTGCACAATGCTATCTTGGTGAGGCTCTTAGTGAGGCAGAGTCCAGGCCAAGGCTGCCCAGACTCACTAACAGGCAACTGAAAGTGAATGTAAGTTTGAATGCACACTGGTACTGAGTGTAAGAATAAGTTAATTATCATGCATGAAAATGGTGAATGACAGATTTAGAAAATGAACAGCATGCATGTGGGTGAGGCGAGTCGCTGAATCGATGACCGTTCGTGAAAAATAGTTTCACACATGCAATAGCAGTGAGATTTTGACAAAAACTGATGCTAGGACAAGATAATATACATGTAAATGACAACAAGCGTTCAAAGAAATCAAGAAAATAATACGCATACAAGCGAAAACACAAAAAGTGACAGAAATGCAACACAAGGCATGGGAAGCGGGCTTACCCCAAAACAACTGAGCTGAATGTGCCAACTGCTCCTATATGTGATATGGGATGTCAGAGCTGCAAGGTTGATGTGAGGAATGAGCTCTACAGTGTCTGGTTGATGAGTTTTGATAACATCGAGGTTGTGACGTGCATGCCACAAATCTAGGGAAAGCGAAACTTGGCGGGAGGTTTATGAAATTATCCTTGCATGTAACCTCCAACTGCTAAACATAGATCCCTGAAAAAAGGGATGCCTTGGGAGAAGAAACCTATGCATGCAAGTCAATTTTGCTCGGTCTTGGAGAGAACCAGTCAACTCAGTTGCACATGCAAGACACTGCTCGACTACTTGAAGGAAGTGTGCATTTTTGGCTAGGAGATGGGCTGGATGCCCAAGAGATTTGCACAATTTCTAGGCAGACTAGCTGACTGCTGCCCAGATTTGTGCAAATTCTGGGCTGAGTAGCCCTGCCGGGGAAAATTGCACAATTCCTGTTAGGAGTGTTGACTTGCAGAATTGTGCAATCTTGTAGCCCAAGAGGCTAGTAGACATGGTTGCACAATTTTTGGAGGGAAGGTTGGTTTCTCTCTAGAAATGCATAATTTTCTTGGGGAAGCTGCTTAGCTTGCAACTGGACCAAGTCCAGGTGATCAACCTATGAGGGGAGTGCATTGGGCTATGATCGACATGCTTCCTTTGTGCAAGAAAAACACTAAAGCTTGTGAACTTGATGAAGCAAGGCAAGCTGCTATGAAGGTTGGAAGGGAGGCTCCAAAATGAAGCTAAGGAAAAATTTTGGAGGGTAGTTGTAGCCGCTACAACACTTGGCGACACAGTGGTAGGACTCTAGTTCTCTGAATGGACCTTGTTCGTCAAAAGCAAGTCTAACACCTTTAGAAGAATTTTCCAGCTCTCATCACATCTTGGTTTCACACTAGCTTAATTGTAAGATGTAGCATCTACCAAGATCATGGTCGATTGACACACATTCCAAGGCAAGGCAACACAGTTGTTTCGATTGGGGTTGAGGGGTATATTGGTGCACAAGCAGTATAGTCGTTAGAGTCTTAGTTTCATCTCTTGTGTTTCTTTGCTGCTAGCAGGCTTGGACAGTACACTGGCAGAGTCATGTAGGAGCATAAGCATGGCTCTGCTGCCAATGAGCCTGGTCAGTATCCCAACGGAGTTACTTGCATCACCTCTGCGTAGGAAGCCTTTCTCTTCTTTCGCCTTATTCATTTTTCATTTTTGTAACTGTGCATAACACTTATTTATTTCAGAGGCAGAAGAGGGATCCCGACTTATTGAGAGTAGAAGAGGTTGTTCCAACAAAGAAGTAGTTTATTATACCTTTGACGTGCCTATTAAGGTTTTCTCCTCACCTTACTATACTTGACTGAGCTGACAAGGGTTAACCCAAAAACAATTGATTAGAGTAGGTGAAACTAGTTAGTGCGCAAGCATTGTGTTTTCACCAAAGTTCACTTCGAACCGTACGTATTTTCCATTGACGTATCATGGAATAAAAGTAATAAGTTCTTCATACAGAGGTAGGATGACAAATAACCAAGTAGTGATAGCAGCACAAGGCCTCTTGTACCTTACCTAGCTTGCTTCCAGAGTCATACATGGTTTCATGTGAAACTATCTTACAAAACGAGACAAGCAAACTAACAAACAACAAATCAAAGCAAGAGTGGAAGCAAAATCGAAAGCAAAGAAGGTAAGCAAACAAACAAACAAGAAAATAAAGTAAGCAAACAAATATGCAGGCAAACAACTCAAAAAGAAAACACTACTCCTACTCCTAAGCTAACAGTGCATGGGTCATCTCACATGAAGTGATACTTCCAATGCAGCCACTGGCACATTGGTTGACCCATGTTGGTGAAGGCATGGTTCACGAACAAGATAGTTGTGCGAACCAACAAACAAGAAAGATATAACAGTGAAGACAAACACACTCCGAGATTACAAGTGACCACAGAACAAAGATGAGTGAAAGTGCATGACATGTATTATGTGGTGCTGCCATGATGTTGTGCTACACTATATGCAGATGTTGAGTGAATGCATTCTATTGACTTTGACATGCAAGAAAACATGAGAAAGGTAGATCACTTGTGATGTACATGTGTGCTTGCTGTGTAAGACTCCTCCAATGCATGAACAATTGGATAGTGCAGTTCGAGTGGAGGAAGCTAAATCTGGGTGTTTGGTTGATCTTCAATGCAAAGTAGAGAGTGATGAGGAGCCTTGAGTGTTTCAAAAATTTCATGACTAGAAGTGAAACCAACCTCAAGACAACGAGGGCCTGACATAACCATCAACTCGAGATGAAGTGCCTCGACAGTCTAGAGGGTTTGGACCTCATGGACAGATAGTTCATCGTAGACTAGTGTCTTAGATAGATTAACAACAGTTTAGTCAATGTCATGATTAGATGAGTAAGTGAATAGATCATGACAACCAAGATTAGAAAATTCGAGATGTTTGTCGGCATCCTCATGATTTGATGAATCAGGCAGAGGGGTAGATGAGAAGCAAATATGCTCATCCTTTGTGTTTTCAAGAAAGATAGATGACAGATTGGATGGATGTTTCCAGGAAGATGTGTCCTCTCTACACTGTAATGACAAACTGACATTCAACATGTCCTGTGAATGATTGGAAGTAGAAGCATCTAGAAATGAGTTTTCACAGGGGAAATCAATAGTGGCAGAATCACAAGGGATGTCAGGAGAAGCAAATGAGGCATGGATGGAAGGGAGTCATCCTTCACTGCAGGATCTTCTTTATATTCCTGCACACACTCATCGTGAATAATGGCGTAGGTTGGCTGCATAACACCAACTCTATCGACAAATTGATCCTTGTTCACAACAGGTGAGAAGTCTAGAATTGGTGAACACAAGACAATACAATTCAGAGGGTCAACAGAACGCGAGGATGGAGGTCGAGGGAACAAATCCACATGACAACCAATAGGCTTGCAAGCCAAATATGTGCAAATCTCAAGAGTAGGTGGGGTGGGAGGGTGTGAAAGTTCAACCGAGGTGTGTGCATGATCTCCCACATCACTCTGCTGTGGTGGATCTGTTTGATGAGGTGAAGGCGGACAATGACTTGTGACAGCAATTGTGCCTGCCTATGATTGTGAAAATCCATCACCAAAGTGTGCTGAGCAAGGTTCAGATATGTGAAGAAGATACTCAAATCTTCCATCAAGAAATTCCCAATCAATATCATCTTCTGAGAATCAATATGAAATATTACAAAAGTGTGTGAAACTGTTCAACAAATTCATTGGATGCTTTTTGTAATTTCAGAATTTCTTTGTTGAGTGCTTTATGGTGTGATTGAAGGCACAATCTATCTCTGTGACCATATGAGCAAGAGAATGAATAGATTTTTCGGGCAGCATGGCACACCAGCGCATTGGGTGCCCTCGAAGCATGTAGATGAACAACACGCAACTCATGTATACTTCAAACAATCCATGTCTTTTGCATGAGCCTACAACATTGACCATGTGCCTTACCAAGGCTACATAGCCTCCACCATCAAAAGTTTTATGATACAAGTTATCCAAGAGCCTTTTCAGGATGATGAAATTGTTTCCATAAGACATACATTTCGGAAGAGCAACTTAGTAGTGAGTCATGATAGATGTGTAGAGATTCAAAACATATGTGAGGACTCAACTTGTCATCTAGCCCTCCTTCTAGCGCCAAAATGTTGATGGTTATGGACCCGCCTACATGTAAGGGAATCTCCCCAGTAAGAAGTCCCAATTAGACCTCAGACTGTTTGGTTTAGGAGTCCTAGCAGTGGGTCGTAAAGCAATGCCTTGACTGTGATGTCGCACATAGGCAAGTAAGATAACTCTATCAGTAGCAAGGGTGTGACCACTGCAGTGAGTGAAGGAAGGTTTATGAGAGGTTCTAACACAGGTGAGTTGAGATGAGGGTGAAGATGAGTCCTAGGTTGAAAGGGATCAGTACCAACTTGGCTAGGAACACACAACACATAGGAAATACAAAGCTTCCGATGGAGTAGTCCACTTGGATGCGGTAGTCACAACATACAAGGTAAGATAACACATACAACATTCATGGATCAGTCCGAACAAGTGCAACGGTTGTTACAACAAGGTTCACATGAAAGGTCTTTCTAATGTCTGGCAGAGCAGTTGACACGGACATGACAACATTAGCAACATATACAACATATTTTAGTTAATATATTATGCATTACAACAAATAAATAAGTTTAGATATAGAACACAAGTTAAAGCAACATGCATTACAAGTGTTAAAGATCGGTCTTACAATAGATACAATACATGTGTGAAAACATGTTGGCTCTTATTATATAAAAAAGTGTAAGTTCCAATCATACAATACATCCATGTAAACCTGCTAGCCCCAACAGTGGAACGTTACAGCCACATCTGCCCGCTCCTCCAAAGAAATGTACTAGCTCTTTGTAGTGGATAAGCCAAGGCACATTACAATATTGTCCAAGCTTTCTTCAAGATAGTCTTAACATAAGCTTGGCTAACCAAAATCCCTTACAATGAGTTATGAGGGACTATTTATGGAAAAGGGTGGGGTGACCCTTGACATTACCCTTTGTGATAGTTCAACTACCCTCATGACTCTTCACCTACTCTACGACTCTTACATCCAACTATTGACACTAGACTTACACTTGACATGACTAAACATTACAATGCACATGTACTCATGTGAGATAACATGGCTCAAAAAAGCCATGCAAGATATCAATGACACTCATTCCGTTGTGTTGAGACTAACTTTTTGACATGCTCGTGATGGTGAAGGTGGTGAGATGATGCCAAGCTTGGTCGTTCGTGATGGTGTGCATGCACCTCATGGTGACATCTTACTGAAGCGAACTCTTGCCTCTGTTGCAACCAGTGCATTAGTTCAGCCCCTTCATCCAACTCGTCTTCTAACATGTGCATGGTTTTCTTGGGTGTGGCTAAACTGGCAACAAACTGATGCATAATGTCTATGTTGATCTTCAAGTGTGTTCTGATGGTCATGTGCATCAAATTGCCGAAGTACATGTTCAGTGTTAGTTGGACTTGCTTCTTGTATTCGCCCTGGTGAGTGTGTTGAATGGGTTGGGTTACATGCATGCGCACAATGACATGCATTCTATTGAATCCCTTGCATGCGATCACCAACATTGCTCACCATGTCTGCTCTGTGTTAGCTGCTGGGATGGATCTTTAACTTGTACGGGTGCAGTTTCATCTGTGAGTGAACATTGTGCCCACTATTGTTCCTGATCCTACTGCAACTCATTCATCTATCTGTGCAACCTCATGTTCTTCCTTGAGTTGTTTCTTCAACACATGCAACTCCTTCTTTGTTCCATTCCCTGTCTACATGTGATATTCATGTCGCACCGTCACCTCATAGCCTGAGCCTCCAAAGTTGCTTTCATCATCAGTGGATCTTCTTGATCTTGCAACTTTGTTCCACCTTTGTATTGTCAACAACCTTCCTCTTGTATTCATTGTATCCACTGCATTCATTGCGTTCCCTACATTCGTTGTGTTCACTGCATTTGGTATGATGCCTTCAATTTCCATTCATGATGCTGCCTATTGTGATGCTGATGCTATCACATATTGATGTCCTTGTCTGCAAACAACTTGATATCTTCGTGAGAAAGAAAACTCATAGACATCTGATCGACTGCATCTCCAGATGTGCTTTGGATGGTGTCTTCGACTCTTCTCTCTTGGAAACCATTGTATCTGCACTGCTGAGAGGCAGATGAACACCTACAATACCTAGAGACATGGAAACACTCATGGCAAGCAATCTGTCAATAGAAAACCAAAATGAACTTGAGAACTGACTGATGACATACCTGTGTGAATGATCATGAAGGTTGCACAATTTCGGCCAAGAGGTCGGGAGACTGACTGCCAAGACTTCACAAGGCACAATCTGGGCTGCTGGGAGACTGACTGACTGCTAGAATTGTGCAATGCACAGTCCAATCTGGTTGCTAACTATTAGGATTGCGCAATGCACAATCTTAGCTGGAGATGGTTGCAGGCTCAGCGACTGTATTGCGCAATTTTCTTGGCCAACAATCATTGTCCCTCAGGATTGCACAAAGCAGGCCTGGAAATCGCTGCTAGGTAGAAATGTACATTTCTGGAGAGGAAGGTAGAGCCTTCCCTCTCACGATTGCACAATGTTGTCTTGGTGAGGCTATTGATGAGGCAGAGTCCAAGCCAAGGCTGCTGAGACTCGCTGATGGGCAACTGAAAGTGAATGTGAGTGTGAATGCATGTTGATACTGAGTGTAAGCATAAGTGAATGATCATGCATGAAAATGGTGAATGACAGATTCAGAAAATGGAACAATGTGCATATGGGTGAGGTGAGTTGCTGAATCAATGACCGTTCGCGAAAAATAGTTTCATGCATACGACATTAGTGAGATGTTGATGAAAACTTAAACGGTTCTAGGACAAGCTAATATATATGTAAATGACAATGAGCATTCAAAGAAATCAAGCAAATAGTACTCAAACAAGTGAAACCACACAAAGCGACAGAAATGCAACACAAGGCATGGGAATCGGGCTTACCCCAAAACAACTGAGTTGAATGTACCAATTGCTCCTAGATGTGATGTGGGATGTCAGAGCTACAAGGTTGTTATGAGGAATTAGCTCTACAGTTTCCGATTGATGAGTTTCGATAACATCGAGGTTGTGATGTGCATGCCACAAATCTAGGGAAAGAGACACTTGGTGGGAGGTTTATGAAATGATCCTTGCAGGTAGCCTCCAACTGCTAAACATAGATCCCTGGAAAAAGGGAGAAGAAGCCTATGCATGCAAGTCAGTTTTGCTTGGTTCCGGAGGGAATTGGTCAACTCAGTTGCGCATGCAAGAGATTTCTCAATTGCTTGAAGGAAATACACATTTCTGGCTAGGAGATGGGCTGGCTGCCCAAGAGATTTGCACAATTTTTGGGCAGAGAAGTTGACTTTTTCCTAGATTTGCGCAAATTCTGGGCTGAGTAGGCTTGCTAGGGAAAATTGTGTAATTCATGTTGGGAGTGTTGACTGATATAATTGCACAATCTTGGAGCCTAGTAGGCTGCTAGACAGGGTTGCAAAATTTCTGGAGGGAAGGCTGGTTGCCCTTTAGAAATGTGCAATTTTCTTGGGAAAGCTACTTAGCATGTAGTTGAACCAAATCCAGGTGATCAGTCTGTGAGGGGAGTGCATCGGGTTGTGACCGACAGGCTGCTTTTGTGCAATAAAACACTGAAGCTTGTGAACTTGACGAAGCAACGCAAGCTGCTATGAAGTTTAGAAGGGAGGCTCCAAAACAAAGCTAAGGCAAAATTTTGGAGGGTGGTTGTAGCCGCTACAACAGACCCACAGGGAGTTAGAATTTTAGTCTGTAAACACCCCTCCTAATCCTACACATCCTAGATTTCTCTTCGACACATTGTTAAAGTTCAATTTGATGAAACCACTCAGTTGAGGGAAGAAGCAGGCTTGCTTACTCATATCCTTAGGTACTTCTTTATGAGGAATGCACATCCCCTATGCCATATCCAATCTCTTCATTATTTCCACCTCGACCATGTAGTGCACCTTCCAATTCTATTCCAACCAAGCACCAGCGAAAACTGATTCCCTAATATTTAGTTTAATTGCCTTACAAAGCTCTTGTGGATTCCTTTTCCTATTCATAAATATCCAAGCAGTCCTTTCTTTCCATATCATCCACAACACAAAACCTCCTAATAGATACTAGGCCTGATTGACTATGTTATTGAAATACATGTTCATGTTCCATTATCTTATGCGTTCCACCACATCTTCCATATTACGACTACCTTTTCCAAAGAGGGATAGGACAAAAGACCATATATCTTGTACGAAAGGGAAGGAGTTTAACATATGCTCCATTGTTTCCTTCTGTGATTGGCATAAAAAACAAATGGAGGGGACATGGAATCCTTTCTTCACAATTCATTCCGAGGTAAAATTTTCATCCTCCCTACTAGCCAGAGAAAGTCCATAACTTTAGGCCAAAAATTGCAAGTACAATTGTTTTTCCAAATAATGTCTTTCTCTAAATCCTTGTGTCATGCCAAAAATGAAAAGTTTCCTTTATAGAGAACATACCAATGGGCTTCAAATCCCAAGTCAACTTATCATGATCTTGGGAAATTCGAATTCTCCTTTCAAGTAACTCTTCCTTCAAAATTTCCCAAGGAAGATCTAGATTAGCTTTTGTCCAATCCTCATATTTCCAAGACCTCCAAAGAGACAAGCCCTGATCTTCTTTCCAGACTTATGCCACCTATAACCTCCCAAACTGGTAGTCAGGTTTTTAATCTCCCTTAGCTTTGCCTGATCCTTTAGCTTGGGAAGTTGTTGCCAGACATCATCCCATAATCAAGCAATTTCCCCTTGCCTAATTTCCCAAAAAGATTTTTCTTTCACTAAGTTTCTATTAGCGTGAGCCCACATCCAAACGAATGATCTTGTAATGCTTGATCTGTCACAGAGACAAGTTGGTTGAGGGCCCAAGGGGGCATATTTCCTTCTCCAAATTTGCTTCCATGGCTTGTTTTTGCCAAGCACCTATGTCCACAACAATTTGGCTCCTAAATCTCCATTAAGGGTGTTTGGATCTCTTAGTCCCAACCCCTTATCAACTTGGGAAGGCAAAGTTTCTCCCAAGCCACCAACAACCACCGTGTGACCATTTATTTGACTTATTTTCTCCTCACCATATAAAGTTTCCCCATTTGGCTGAGAGCTCTTTAACAATCATTTTTGGCAAAGGTAAAACTACCATTTGATATAACATAATGACTCACAACATGGATTTCGTTAAAATTACTCTTCTTACAAGTTTTAAAGCTCTAAATGTTCAACTCTCAACTTTATTTGATATTTTCTCTAAAATCTCCTTCCAAAAGGAATATCTCTTTGGATTTAAGAATAGGGGCACCCCCAAATATTTCAAGGGGAGGTTGGCTATCCGAAACTCCATTACTCTAGCCAAATGATGCTGGATCAAATCCTTACAATTGAAAAAGAAAGTATTCATTTTTTCATTATTTATAATAGTGCCTGAGGCTTCCAAAAATATCCTCAATAGTGCATGGATAGCTCTGGATTCCCTGAGGTTTGGTTGTCCAAATAAACAAACATCATCCATAAATTGTTAGTGCATCGCCAAGAGATCATTACCATAAATTTCTATACCTTTAAGCCTTCCCCTAGAACATGTGCATTTAAGCAATCTGCCTAACCCCTTCGCAGTCAATATGAAGAGAAAAGGATATAATGGGTCTCCTTGTCTTAGGCCCCTATATGAGTTAAAAGTACATGATAGAAAACCATTGATAAATATGGAAGAGAAAGGGGAATAGATGAGGGATTTCATCCAAAAAATCCATTTCTAGGAGAATTCGAAAGTGTCTGATACCTATTATGAGTAGTCCTGACTCAACTTATCATAAGCCTTCAAAAGATCTAATTTAATCAACATACCTAGTTTTTTGTGTGCCTTAAGAGTATGGATGCTATCATGAGTTTTTATTATTCCGTTCGCGATCTGTCTACCTTCCACGAAGCCTGATTTCTCTAGTGTGATCAGGTCCTTTAACAAGGTCTTTAATCAATTCAAAATTATAGAGGAAATTATCTTTTAAATGACATTTCACAATGCAATGGGTTTGATGCCACTCAGTTTTTCAGATTTTCTAGATTTTTTTATTAACATCACGAAAGTGGCATTTAGCTTGGCCAAAACATTTTCCATTTCCTTGATTCCTCCACTATGGAATGAATTTCCTTACCTAAGAAACTCCAACATGCTTTGAAAAAGTCCAAAGTATATCCATATGGGCCTGTAGCTTTGTTTCAAGGCATGGAAAACTCTACATCGTCAACCTCCTTTAATGAAATCTCTCTCATCAAAGATTCATTCTGTTTTTTACTAATCAACCCGGGGATACATTTTGTAACCCTATTTATAGCCTATTTCCTATTTTGAGATGGTTCAAACAAAATATTTTGATAAAAATCAACCAACTCTTATTAAATCTCTTTATGATGGATCTTCCTCTGACCATCCTTTTTTGAGAGTAAGAATACTTTTTTGTTTTGTTTATGTTTAATCATAGACTTATGGAAGAAACTTTTATTATTTTCTCCTTCCCTCAAAGATTGAGTTATCGATTTTTTCCTCCATAGTTTCTCTTCTTATTTCCTTCTTTACTCTAATCTATTTAGAGTGATACCCTCCTCCAAAACTATTTCCTCTTACCTCCCTTCTAAAATCATTTGCTGCTAGGTTTCTTGCATCCAACCTTCGAAAATTTGTTTTCCTTCTAGGATATGCCTAAATTCCTTCTTCTTCCACTAGCTAATCTTATATTTTATCTCTTTTAATTTCAGTTGCAGGGTGTGCGTCTTATATTTACATTTTACCTTAATTATCTTAATCTCCACAAAATATGGATCTTGAAGCCAAAACCTTTGAATCTAAAGGGTTTTTTCTTCGAGGATTCCTTTAATTCTATCTCTAGATGAACCAACTAATGGTATGAATTCAGAGAAGGAAGAATTGTGACTTCAACAAAAGTATATATTCCCATTACCTCCTTTGAGACTAAGAATCTATCTAATCTACTAGAAATTTGGTGTTTACCCTACCTCATATTATTCCAAGTAAAAACACCATTGATAGTTGGAATTTCCACTAGTCTCAATTTCTAAATCCACTCCACAAAGGAATTTGCTTCTGGGTCCAGTCTCCTTATGCTACCCTTTTTCTCTTTGAACAACCTAAATAAACTAAAATATCCCCCAATGATCCACAATGGGTCCGGGATAAATCTCTTATGGGACAATAGATTTTCCAGGAATGCATCCTTCTCCCTAGAGACATGGGGGGCATAAAAAACCATCAAGATGATCCTCTCCTTCGAGCCAATGTATCTAAAACTACTAGACAAAATATTAGAGCTAGCCATCTAGTGATGGACTTCCCGTTCTTGTGGGTTCCATAAGACCACTAATCCCCCAGCACTACCCTTGGTGTCCAAGGCCATAACTTGTAGCCCTTCCACAATTTACCACCTATGTCTTATATTTTCTCCATATCAACCTTAGTTTACTACAAAATAACCAAGGGTTGTTTCTCCTTGCTAATCCTTTCTTTCAGATATTTGTACTTCCCTTTACTATTAACCCCTCTTATATTCCACAATATAATCTTCATTGAGTTGGGTTTTGGGAGGAGGGATAGATCTCTGATATGGATGTCACCTGTCCATAGTTGATCAATTGTTCTCTCGTGTTTTATAATTTTTCCTTCATCATTCTTGTTCCTTTCCTTTGTCTTTTACATTCTTTAAAGCACTTTCTCCATTACCCTCGAATTCACACAAACCTCCTTGAATTTTCCAACATAGTTAGACCTATGTCTATAACTCCTTTTGATCTAGTGGAAGCTTTGACAAATCTTGTTGTGCCTATTTGTTGACGAGGATCACTAGAAATTTATTTTCTTCACCCAGATATTTGAAGTCTTCTCCCATCAATGTCATAACTTCGCCGATCCCCGGTATTTTTGGAAGCATTCTGACTCTAACTCCCCTTCCAATGACTTTCTCTTTGGGGCTTTCTTGTCACCCAGGTTTTCCAAAATAGTTTCCATCATCATGATGTACTATGGAAATGAGAAATCCTCAACCATATCTTCCAAAATCACGAAAGCAATTTCTCCCCCCATTTTCTGCCACTTCTCCTTAGGCTTCTACGCACTAGGGTTTCTATGCTTGTTCGTTACTCTATTGAAACCTTTGTTCGATTATTGCATCCCCATCTCTTGAAGCTCCTTCCTCCTTAACATACAATCTCTAAACAAATGACCATGTTCATGGAAACAACAACATCTAAATGAAACATGCTCGTAGTCCAAAGGTTGCATCCACACTTCATCCTGATACTCCAAATCGATAGATTTTAGAAGGGTTTGAGAGATGTTCATATACACACAAATACTTACATACTATGGATTTCACCCTCTTTTGGTTACCTCCGATACTTTCACAATTTTCCCTATGGATTTTTCTGATTCCCTCCAGAATTTCTCGAATCCAAAAGTTTTCGAGAAGAGAGAAAAGCCTAATCCAAATAAGGGATGCCAATAATTCTTCCTTATCCTTGATGAAACATTCTTCCCAATGTCTATACAAGCTCGCGTCGTTTAGAAAATAGGGTCCTCTCTCTAACACCCTATTTTTATACTTCAGGTTAGAAACGATAACCACGAAGAACCATTTCAGTATTAGCCTTAGCTCTACCTCTCCCTTGGGTTGCCACTTCAGTTGAATCCATTTATCAATTTCCTTCTCCGTCAACCACCCTCCCACAAACTTGCATATGAATTCATGGTCCTTCATCCATATTAGGTGCTCCTCCAAGTTGTTTGGGGGGATTACAAATTTTGGGTTCTTCGCTGCCTTGGGAATGCATCTCCCTCTTAGTCTCATTTTCCACTAAGCTCCAAGGGTTGGGGTTACCCTGATATTCCCATTACCCGTCAGATTTCCAAAACCCCCAAAACTCCTTTGATGGTTTCCAGACACCAAATTTAAGTAGGCGATTTTCATCCCCTCCCACCTTCAGGGCACTCATGGCCAACTCTCAGTACCTTCAGAAGATTACCACTACCACAAAATTATGATTGAAAACACTCCCATTAGAATTGGACAGATTAAGGAAAACTCACAAACCCTTATATATTATTATTATTATGATTATTTATTTTATGACAAATAAATATATTTATTAACTTATTATTTCTCTTTACAACATAGCATTGACAGTACAATTATAATTATAAAATTCACATGACTCCATATATTTTCTATTTAGAGCATATACATTTGCATCATAGATGTACTTATAATAATCATATCATTCCACATGTATATGCCATAGGCTACCTTATATATATTTCAGAGTTTTTTTGGACATATTTTCGAATTGAATTCACCCATAATCTAGTAGGGATTCGTTTGAATTATAAGTTTGAGTTGTGAACTCTCCACAATTAAGTGCTTCCGGTGTCGAATCCATATATGTAGTCAAAAACACATTTTAAATAACAAAATTGTTTTGCCAAATTTCGGCAAAAACTCCAAAACATAGAATAGTTAGGTAACACACACACACATAATTTTTTAATAAATAAATATATATTTATTGACTTATACTTTTCATTTACAATACAAATATTTCCTCTACAATTTCACTTATAAAATGTCATATTACTCCATATATTTTCCATTTATAGCAAGACATTGCAATTGTATTTACAACTGGCATAG
Source organism: Pinus taeda (assembly GCA_000404065.3). Classification (NCBI taxonomy): domain Eukaryota; kingdom Viridiplantae; phylum Streptophyta; class Pinopsida; order Pinales; family Pinaceae; genus Pinus; species Pinus taeda. The sequence continues at coordinate 23,851 of APFE030607638.1, read as the reverse complement.
ATCCATTTTAAACACATATCTAGCAAAGAGATCAAATTTCTTGAATTGCAAATCTTTGTGCTCTAGAAAATATTTGCACATCAAAAGATACAATCCTTCTCAATGCTTGCTTGACCCATGGTTAATCTGGATATATACTAGTTTCGTAAGTAAGATGGGTATATAAATACACATATATATAGACACACACCATGTGTAATTTTTCATTGCGTAAAGTGCATTTTTGAATGCGTGAATGGATTCAAAACTTTGAAAATCCATTGAGGAACTTAGATTGTGTAGACAACTTAAACTTGCAATTTTTCCAACAAAACTTTGCACAAAATTGACTAATAAATAGGGCCAAAATGTATAATAATAAAACTACTTGAAATGTTTTAACTATAAAAATTTATTTATTTTATCTTTAAACTAAAGAGCTAGAATGAATTTATTAGTACCAAATGAACTCATGCTCCTCGTGCTCCTCGTGCTCCCACATGTTGGGCATTATCCATCATTACAATTCACTCAACTCTAAGCACTCGTATATTTAATGTCATACATACCATTGCCAGTTTCTTTGAAGGCAAGTAACCAGTTCATTAAAAGTGCATGGGAATCAACAACATAAACTTGCGTGTCCAGTTGAAACCAATAAATATATTTGTGAGATATATTATTCAAAGTTGATATTGGGTTAAAAACAGTCAGAATTTTGATGGTGGAAATAGATTCAGCACCATCAAAAACATCTAGGACACCTAAAATTTTAAAGTTTAACAACTATAACTTGAATTTACAAAAATCCTTGCGAAATTTTCTCTAAATATAACCGAAATTTCCATAACTTTTGGACAACTCCTCTGCCTTGTTAGACTACGCATTTCAAAGAGTGTGTAGACAACTATGAGAACACTTTTATGAAATCATAGCGAATTACTGTACCTAAAAAAAATGAAATAAAAACATATGCGTTATGATTCTGACTCGGGCTGCCAAGCACGTCAGAGGATTATTCCGAGTATTATTTGGTTCTGGTAGATTTTTTAAGAATTTTGTACTTGAATGTTGAGCAAACAGAAAGAGCTTAAATTAACTTTTCAATAGTTTGTTTGTTTGTTTTTTTTTTTTTTTTTTTTAATAAATTTTCAATATTTTGTGGGTATATTTTTTGATTAAATTTGTTTTGGAATAAATTTTCATTTTTTGCTATATTTTTTTGCTTAAATTTATGTAGGGTTTATTGAGAATTTATTGAAATCACAAATTTAATGTGTGAATTCTATAGAATTTGAGTGTTTCTGAAGTTTTTTAAGCTCTAAATCCACTTATATATTCAAAAATGAATTCTAAGTAGAAAAAGTAAGTTCTCATCAAAAGTTGCTTTGTCCAAATTCCCAGCAAAATCATTAAAATGTATAATAGTTAAACGACACCAAATTTTATGCAGTGATACACTTTTGATTTAACAAAATATATGCATTTGATTTGCATCCATTTATACTTTTCTTTCAATTTTTTTTATGAAAGTTATAAAGGATATTCCAGTTCAGGGAATTTTCTTCACCTGTGTGTTTATGCTTGGTCCAGAAAATGTGGTTTGCTTTTACCATGATTTCCAATAACCTAAAACACAATTTGAAATGATGGTTTAGTGTGAGGGATTAAATTTTGCATAGAAAAGACTACTGTAACAATTAAGTTGTTTTTGTAAGATTTAGTTTTTTTATATTAATTTTAATACTTTTCTAAGATATAATCTTATTTTGAAATATGCTAGAAAATTTCAGTAAGTATTTATAGGATAAGTCTATTGCTGCTCTCACATACTTTTTTTAATGGAAAGAGAGGTTAGGTTTTTAAGTAAATGTTTTTATGTGCAATGTATTTTAATTTTCCAAATTTGGAATGTAATTAAATTTACTTCATAATATTTATAATCTTAATAGATATATGATAGTCACTTCATTAGTTCAAATATCTCATTTTGCTATTAGACATCACTTCACTTAAAGTTGGTTGCACAAGCCTAAACAAAGTTGTGATGGGATATGGGATCTTTTTGTTAGTAACATCCTTATACAGACTTTGACCCCTACCAATTATGGTCTCAAACACATTATCTTACTATACACAGTAACTCACCTAACCATTTACACACTATACCCCTACCCTTATGACCCACCCCTAACATGGCAGTTGCTTAAAACAATTTAATATTTTATTTGTATGACACCAAATGCACATTGTCCTACTATGATGATCTCCAAACACACTAACCCATTACACATGATACTCCCTAACCCCTATGACCCCTAACATGAAAATCACCTCTTAAACAACTTCATCCCCTACCTAATATCACCTTAGGCACACATTACTCCACAACTGCAATGACCCCTAAACACACTAACCTCCCCACACTTTCAATCCCTAGATGATATAGACTTGAGTACACTATAGCCCCATGCACACTAAGCCCTCTAACCCCTTAATTATTCCCACAATCCCTATGACCACAACATGACAATCACCCCTAAAATTACTTTAGCACTAAACCAATGAGATCTTATAACTCTCACTCCCCATAATTGCAATGACCATCGAACATGCTAACCCACATACACACACTTTGAACCCTACTCATTATGGCCATATGCACATTATACCACCATATATATTAACCCTCTAGCCCCTTAGAGATTATAACCAACTCCTACAACTCTTGACATGATGATTTCCCCCCAAAAAAATTCATCCATAACCAATATAACCTCTAACACACATTTCCCCATAACTACAATAACCTCTAAGAACATTGACATCTTCCCACACACACTATGACCCCTTCTCATGATGGCCTTGCACACACTACATTCTCATAGACACTATCCCATTTATTCGTTTAGAGACAAACCCACTGACTCATATGACCCTAAAACACTTTAACCCTTATGATTCCTAGTAGTGGAAATCACTTCCAAAACACTTTGATCCTCAATTAATATGACTTGAAACATACTTCCACACATAACCATAATAACCTGAAACTCTAATCCCTTGCACACACTTTGACACTAACATTTTAACTATTGTAGTTTCTTGATCAATATTGACTATCTTTAACCATGGTTGACTATCATTAATCATGATAATTTGACACTCATTATCAATTTTAACTATATTGACCACATTTTGTCAACTTCAAATCCCACAATACTTTTATAATTATTGATGATAGATTAGTTCCAATTAATCATATTGAAATGTTGGCATTATGAGACAAGTGTTGTCCTTGATGGCAAATCACTCAGATGATAAATTATAGTGCAGCAAAGTTATTTTCAAGTTCACGGAATTTTATGCAGAGAAAAGTTTACTTCATGTAGAGAAAAGTTCACGGAAATTTATGCAAAGAAAAGTTTATTTCATGTAGAGAAAAGTTCACGGAATTTTATGCAGAGAAAAGTTTATTTCATGTGGAGAAAAGTTCACGCACTTTCATGGTTGGTTCATGGTATTAGTCCCACAGTTTTTGATCCTATGGTTTTGGCCCGTGGTATTGGTCCATGATTTGAGGAAGAGCTTGCCTATATAAAGCAAAGGAGATCATTTGGCTTGTGTATGCTTTTGGGTTGAATATCTTAAGATCTGAAATATTGGGTTATTGTATCAAAAGCTCGATCTATATGAAAGTGAAGTGGAAAGCGAATCTGTGAAGGGTGATCTCTCGAGCGCTACAGCTGCGGAAGTGCTGAGGCACCACATAAGGCGCAGGGCAAAGGCACCACAGAAGGTGCAGTGCGGAGATGCCACAGAGGCGCCATAGAAGGCGCAGTGCCGAGACGCCACAGAGGCGCCACAGAAGGCGCAGTGCGGAGGCGCCGCAGGAGACCCCACAGAGGTGCCACAGAAGGTGCAGTGCGGAGACGCCACAGAAGGCGCAGTGCGGAGACGCCATAGAGGCGCCACAGAAGGCGCAGTGCGGAGACGCCACATAAGGCGCAGTGCGGAGGCGCCACAGGAGATGCCACAGAGATGCCATAGAAGGCACAGTGTGGAGACGCCACAGAGGCGCCACAAAAGGCGCAGTGAAGAGACGCCACAGAGGCGCCACCGAAGGCGCAGTGCGGAGGCGCCACAGAAGGTGCACCTGCAGAGGTGCACGGCGCCACAGAAGGTGAAGTGCGTAGCGACGCAGGCCAGAGAAAAGGAAATTGTGTATCTGTCTTAAGATCTTTTGTTGACTGATTTTTTTTTGTTGATAAGGTGTTCT
>APFE030607638.1:0-12389 GCA_000404065.3 Pinus taeda | reverse complement strand
TTGTAGTAGTCTAGCCTCGTCGATCCAGATGAGCTCCTCCTTCACTTCGAAAACCTGCATTCACTAACAATCAAACGATTACATAGAACCTGAATATCTCATAAAATAAAACATATTCAACATATAGACCAAGGAGTGTATGAAACAACTCATTAATAACAAATTGTTGAGAAGAAAGGACTTATTTGTATTAATAGGAAACAAAAGAAACCATTACAACCTGAGCCTTGGTGTTGTGCAAGTTCCTCCCAGGGTCCAGCAAGAGTTTTCCTCTACTTTGACAAGCTCACCCACTTCCAAATGAAACAAGAAAGGATGGTAATCTCTCCTCACAAGCTTCTACAAAGAAGTCCTAATTCCAGCAGCATCTACCCTTTGGAATGTTCAGCTTTCAACCTCCCCTCCTCTGGCCCAATGCCTGTATTTATAGTGTTCTAGAGGAAGTTATTCAGGTCCAACATCAATGGGATACTCCCTCTTTGGATGGGGTAGCTCCCCACTTGATGGGATAAGTTCCTCTTTCATAGGGATACATGAACCATCTGGAGGTGCTCAATACACGTCAAACCATCTTCTAGAATGCTCTAGAAATGACCACAAGTAACTTTTTTAAGATGAAACTCGCGCCTTTTGACCTTTACAGGAGTACGCACCCACCCCTTTACATACAGAGCGTACAAGTACGCAGGTATTATGAATTTGGGATGCGTACACGCAAGTAAGGTTGAGAGAAACTGCATACCCAGAGATAAATATGTTTTTTAATGACTTTCTCTCTTTCTTGGAGTTTGACATGGAGAGCAGAGGTATGAGGCTTGCCAAGGAGGATAGTATGACTGTTGATGGAGCCATACTAACTGCAAATAGTCATGGTGACAAATTTTAGTGTAACACTACTGTACACACTCGTGTGGAGTAGACTTCATCCTCATATTCCTCCTCCAACCAGAGGGGTAAATCATGTTCCAATAGAGGTTGGGCAGGAGGATAGAGGACTAGCTGCTTGGGCATATGCCCATTCTTGATTGTCATGTTCCTAGCTCGGCAGCTGATGTAAGCATATGTAGTAGCTAACCAAGGTCTTCCCAGGATGAGAGGATACCCGGTGAGCATTGCCTTTGGTTGGAGAACCAAGAAATCAGTGGGGTACTCCCAGGAATCAATAGAGACCATGACATCTTCCACAATCCCCTCAGGGATCATGGTGGAGTGATCTGCTAACTACAGTACTGTTGAGGTCTTTCTTAGGGAACCCTAAAGGTTGAGCTTGAGCATAGTGTCCCCAGTCATCACATTAATGGCAACCCCTAGATCGATCAAGGTATGGGGGATTATGGTGCCATTGATGTGGACATCAACTACTGGACTCCCAGGGTCTAGATATTTTGGACAAATTACCTGCCCCAACATCAAATCGGACAATTGTCCTATGACATTGATAGTTGGGGCATCTCTCCTTCACCTGCCTGGGTGATTAAATCACTTATCCTTGATCATCTTGTTGTATATGGGCACATCCTTTATGGCCTGGAGAAGTGGTATTTTTAGAGATAACTATTTCAGTTCTCCCAGAAGTTCAGTTTCTTCTGGAGTTGATTGTGTGGTTCTAGTTAGTCTCTCAGGAAAGGGTGGAATGACTTTCAGTTCACTTTCTTGTTTCGCTTCGTCATCCTCCGTAGGAGGAGGCTGGCTATCTGGGAGAACCTTCCCAAATCGTAGGTTGATCTCCTGAATCTCCACAACATAGGTAGGGCATGTTGTTTCTACAATATATACCTGTTGGGCATATATGTTATTGGGGTTCAGGTTTGGTTGAGCAAGTATTTGGGGTTGTCTTGGAGGAATAGGAGGTAATTGTTTTGGTTGAGCAGGTGGTGGAGGCAGAAGAGTGGGAGGAGAGTTGTATTGGGTCCTCCACCCCTGATGAGGTGCATTCCACTAAGGTTGTTGCTGAACATGAGAATGAAACGAATGAGCAACAGGTTGAGTATGGTATTGAGATGGATATGACTAAGGAGGGGGCGTGGACCAGGAAGGATGAGTAGGGGGACCCCAAGAAGGTATGTGAGTGGATTTATTGGGGTTGTAATAATTCTGGGATGTCCCTTGCATTCCCTGCTGGTAAGGTCTGGGTCCATGAGGCCTCCTTTGGTTCATGAAGTAGAGTGGTTCAGTGGCTCCTTCAGCCCCTTGGTACACAACTTTAACTCTGGGTAAGGATGGGCACTAATTTGTAGGGTGGTCTGCCTCACAGACAAAACAAACCTCTACGGAGTGCAATGTACACTCATTCCTGGGATGCTTTCTAGTGCATCTAGGACAAAAGATGGCCAAAGCCCTCTCAGCTTCCTCTTGCTTCTGTTGGATTCGAAAAGTATTCATTTGCATAGCAATGGTCTGTCTCATCTCACTTTTCAGGTCTGCCATCTGATTTGCAAAATCATTTTTGGATAAGGGGGCACTAGCTAAAAGTTGACTTCCCCTACCTTTTTTTATGGATGCCCTAGAATGGTTTCTAAACACAGTCTTTATGTCATCATAAGGTAGCTGGTAGATGTCTCCCCCAACCAGCAAATGGAGGATATCTAGAAGGTCTTTAGAAACTCCTCGGAGCAGAACCAACTTCAAAGATTCAGGTTCAAGTGTGCACCTGGCCCTTTTATAACTAAGTTGGAACCTCTCTTCATAGTTTTCTAAATATTCATCACTTCCCATGGTCATCCGAAAGATTTCTCCCTTTGTTTCCTTTGACCTACAGTAATCCCGGTATTTGTTGTTAAATGATTGCTACATCTAAGCCCAAGTTGTGATACTGTTTCTAGGTAACCCCATGAACTAGCGGAGTGCTGCATCCTTGAGGGTAGAGGGAAAGAGTTTCAACTTTTGCTCGTCTTCTGCATAGTCATAGGTTCAATAAAGGACAACAAAATTAAACAAGAAGGTATTAGGGTCTTCAGTGGTCAATCCATGGAAGTGAGGTAAGGTTGAGGGACTTATGTTTTTCATCTTTGTGTCTCCATTGGTCCCTTGGATGAGAAAGGTGCCTTCTATTCTCTCCTCATTTCCTATACCGTTTTTATGTTCATCCATGGTCTCAGGAGGAATGTTTTCTTGCTCTTTTTCTGTTATAGGATCTTCATATATCTCTGGAGGTTCACCTATAGGTTCTTTTGGGTCACTGCCACCAAAGAAGAGAGAAGGGTGACTTAGTGATGTGTTGGGGGTGTTGGGTAGGAATTTTCCTAAATTGTCTCTATTCCTACGAGGCAAAAAAGAGAATCTCTTTTTTTAGGATTTTTGTGGTTCTTTTTCTGCTTGTACTTGTAAAGCTGAAATTGATTGAACAACAAATTGCAACTAACTACAATAAACCTTGCTAAAATGAAAATTACAAAATTGAAATGAAAGAAGGAAATGGCTAATTTACGTTTTCAGAATTGAAATTGCAGAATGGAAATGCTAATCTACGCTTGAAAAATTGAAATTGTAGAATTGAAATGCTAATCTACACTTGTAGAATTGAAATTGCAGAATTGAAATGCTAATCTATTCTTGAAGAATTGAAATTGCAAAATTGAAGTGAAAACCGAAAATGTCTAGTCTACGCTTGCTGAAATAAACTACTTAGCAGAATGTTGCAGTAGAAAATAGAAGAAAAGCAGTAATCACAAATACTCTAACGCTTCCCCAGCAACGGCACCAAAAATATGGTGGGCTCCAGTATTTCAACAATGATGATGCAACTCTTGGGACTCCCTTATTTACTTTTATCAACCTAGTAGTTCATAACAAACTTGGAAGTGACGGTGTTGTATGTACAAGTACTAGCTCTTACTGCAGGCTGTGACTTGATCATTTGGGACAAGTTCGCTAGGAGCTCAAGCCAACTTCTATGAGTTCTCAGAAGAAGCTTTTAAATGTGATGGATGAAAGCTAACTCAAAAGAGGATATTCTACTTGCAGAAAGAAGATGGAAGCTGAAAGGAAATGCAAACCCTAGAAAACCCTAGTTTTACCCATTAACCCTACCTTTGCAAGAAAAAGAGATCAAACTACTAAAATGGATGCCATGGACTACTGTCAAGATAAAATGCATGTACTTAAGCTACTTCTAAAGGAAAATGTGGAAGAACCATCTTTTTGTACTTTTGAGCAATTTTATGCAGAATTATTATGGTTGTGTTTTACTTAATTGACTATGTAGAGGTTTGGTGGCAAAAGGAGATGGATTTGGCTATTGTAGATGATGGGGAAGGTGTGGAGAGGACCTAAGGAGTCCCTAGCATCCTTCTAGACAATTCCATGGTGATCAGATCTCAAAAAATTGCTCGCATGAACTTCTACAGGAAGTTCTACAGGAGCAGGCCGAAAGTGATTTTTAAAGGTTTGGCGAAGGAAAAATGGTGGAAAAAGGAAAATCAAGGTTGGATGAGGGTGTTAGAGGGTCTAGGACTCTGTCAATGAAGATAAAACATGAAGGTGATGGTTGGTTTGGTTCAAAGGATAAGAAAGCGATTTTGCACAAAAACGTAGAAATTAGGGCTGTTTGAGAAAGTGTGGCGAATGAGTGAAGAAAACCTTGAGAAAGAGACTAAAGCAGGTTGTATGATGGAGGAAGGATAGGCTATAGTGTCTTACAGGCACTCTGCACACTTCTTTTCAAAACTAACCCAAGCAAAAACTATGAAAATAGAGTTTTACTTATTTTTTACCTAATTCTGACCTAGAAAATAGAAAAGTGTTGAATAGAACTTGATGGATAGGAAGTTATGCAAGAAAGATATGGAAACTGAGCAAGAATAGATCTAAGCATGAAAACACAACCGATATCAACTTTTCCAACTCGAAATCTAACACTAGCAATTGCATTGGAAAGAAAAAACAGTGTTTTGGTGGCAACAAAAGTACTTTGGTCTCAATTCATGGTCCCAAGGAGGGAGAAAGGAGCTCAAAGCCTACTTGGTAGCCTTTTTGTGGGTCTTTTCTATTATTTCAGCAAACTAACTAGTCAACCTGAAGCAAGAACAACTATTCTAATCATAAAAAAAACCTAAGTAATAAAGCAAGATTTAATCTAAATAACAGAAATTATTTCAAGAATGCAAGAAAAACACATAAAAAAATACTAGAAGGAGGTATTGGGCACTTGTGTTGGGCTCAACCCCAAGAGCTACAACCCCCTTAGAAATATCAGTTCTGGTTCAAGGCTGAATTCATCTTCATTGATCAAAAAATAATAGTCATGTCACAAAACTGTTTACAGAAAGAGCTCGAAAATGAGCTGAATGCAGAGCTACACTAAAGTGTGAAAATAAACTATTCAATAGCTAACCTATTGAGGCCTAAGGCCTTCTTATTTATACAATTTTAGGACCCCAACATTCCTCCTAAAATTCAGGAACTCGACTGCCAAAACTTGCAGATAACAGCCACTTCACTAGACCTTCTCGGCTGCCCCTTGAAATCATCTTTGGTGGGTTGTGGAACTCTGAGCTGTTGGTAGAGAACTTTAGGAAGGGGTCACTTAGTGTAGGAGACACCCCTCCTATAAATCCTCAGCCTTGTTTCTTCAAATTTGGCTGCTAATCTGCTCATAAATGCCTGATATTGGTCCAAAAATGTCCAAAAATCTGCAATAAGCACGTATTAGACTTCGTTGTAAAATGACTATCCCCATTCACTCAATTAACATAAATATATTCAAAAGCATGCATAAAACTATGGAGAATGGTGGATTAAATGAGAATAATAGGCAAAATGAGCCCATATAGTTACCCATTTCTGGGGCTCATCATAGGTGTCATTCTCACGTGTCAAGAACCTGTTCAGGTTAGAGCGAGATTGAACCTTCTTCATCCAATTTCGGTAGACTGGTTTGAATTTTGCAATGGTTCCCAACCACTTTCTTGAGGCATGAGACATGGATGACGGGGTGGATTTTTGCAGTAGGTGGCAAAGCTAGCTTGTAGGCTACTTCTCCGATGCGCTGAAGTATTTGATACGGTCCATAGAATTTTGGAGATAATTTCTAACAACCCTTGTCTTTGAGTGATTTTTGCTTATATGGTTGCAGCCTCAAGAATTTCTTATCCACTTCTTGAAATTGGTGCTCTGAATGATGTTGGTCTGCATATTTCTTCATTCGATTTTGAGCTTGATGGAGATTCTCTTTGAGGTGGGCAAGCATGGTTGCATGGTTCTGTAGGAGTTGATCCATTGCTTGTACCTTCGAGCATCCCTAGATATAAGAAGTAGGTGAAGGAGGGAGTTGACCATAAATTGCTTCATATGGAGTCATCTTGATGGTGGCATGATAGTTAGTATTATACCGCCATTCGGCTAGAGGTAACCCTGTACCCATAGATGTTGCTTTTCTGAAGTGAAAAACTTGAGGTAAGTCTCCAGACATTTGTTGACTGCTTTAGTTTGACCATCATTTTGGGGATGATAGGAAGTACTGAGTTGTAGTTGGGTACCTTGTAGCCTGAAGAGTTCCTGCCAAAAGTTACTAGTGAAGATCGGGTCACGATTAAACACAATGGAAGTGGGCATGCCATGCAATTTGCAGATCTGGTCCATGAAAGATTGAGCCACCAAAGTAGGTGTAAAAGGGTGGGGTAGGGTGCAAAAATGAGCATACTTAGAAAGTCTGTCCACAACCACCATGATGACTAACTTGTTGCGTGACTTCGGAAGACCAGTAATGAAATCCATAGAAACCTCGAACCAGATTGAGGCAGGGATGGGCAATGGTTGTAAGGTGCCTGGGGATTTGACTATTTCTCCTTTGTGGCACTGACACACATCACACTCAGCTACAAAATTAAGAATTTCCTTATTCATGCCTATCCAAAAGAATGAATGTTGAGTGCGAGCATAAGTCTTCTGAAAGCCTAAATGGCCTGCAGTGGGAGATGAGTGCAACTCTACCAAAATGCGACTTTTGAGGGTGGATGTTGGTGATATCACTACTTTGTCCTTGTAGCAAAGAATCTCATCGTGCCAAGAGTAGACCGCTGTGGAATTTGGATCTACCTGAAATTTATTAATGAGTTGGGAGAGTGAAGGTTGTGAAAACCATTCCTGGTGAGCCTCTTCAATCCACTCTGGAATGGGAAGAGAGATTGCTAGCAAGGTGCTTTCCTTCGCAAATTGGCATGCTAAAGCATCCACTACGTCATTTTCGAGCCATTTCCTGTAAATTATCTCATAATCATATCCAAACATTTTGGATATCCATTTATTTTGTTGTGGCGAGGATAGGTGTTGCTCCAAAAAATATTTAAGGCTTTAATGGTCTGTGTGGATTTGGAAATGCCACCCCAATAAGTATGGTTGCTAAGTATCCACTGCATGTAAGATGGCCATCATCTCCTTCTCATAGGTAGATTGTCCTGGATTTGTCCCACTTAGTTGTTGGCTAGTGAAGGCCAAGGGTCAACCTTCCTGCATTAAGACAACCCCAATACCCATACCTGAAGTGTCACATTCAATCACAAAGGATTTGGTGAAGTCGGGTAGTGCCAATACGGGAGTGGAACTCATGGCATGTTTGAGAGTTATAAATGCCTATTGCGCTTCATCATTCCAGAGGAATGAATTTTTCTTGAGAAGGTGAGTGAGGGGTCTAGCAATGCGACCATAATTGCGGACAAATTTACAATAGTAGCTGGTGAGACCCAAAAATCCTCTCAAACTCTTCAAGGTCTTTGATTGAGGCCAATCCTGCATTGCCTGGATATTTTTGGGATCCACCCTGACACCTTCACGCCCCACAATGTGGCCCAAATACTCAACTTCTTCCATGCCAAAAGAGCACTTAGACAATTTGACAAATAATTTATGCTTCTAGAGAAATTGCAAGAACAGATCTACATGTTGAAGATGTTTTTCCTAGGTGAGGCTGTAGATGAGGATGTCATCAAAGAAAACAAGGACAAATTTTCTGAGATATGGTTTGAGCAGGTGATTCATGAGGCTCTAAAAAGTGGATGGGGCATTACAGAGACCAAATGGCATGACCAGGAATTCATAATGGCCTTCATGAGTTCAGAAAGTAGTCTTTGGAATGTCTACTTCTTTCATGCGAATTTGGTGATAGCCCGAGCGAAGGTCGAGCTTAGTAAAGAATTGAGCCCCATTTAGTTCATCTAGAAAATCATCAACAACTAGAATGGGAAATTTATCTTTGACTATTAGCTTGTTGAGGGCCCTGAAGTCTGGACACATATGCCATTCCCCATCTTTCTTGAGCACCATGACCACCAATGATGAATAAGAACTAATGCTAGGATGAATGACACCGGTTTCCAGGAGTTCCTAGATGATTTTTTCAATTTCATTCCTTTGGGAAAAAGGATATCTATATGGGCACACATTTGGTGGTTGTGCCCCTGGGACAAAAGTAATGCTATGATCATGTTCCCCTCTCGAGGGTGGAAGCTCATGAGGCTTGTTAAAGACCTAAGATGGTTGTTTAAGATTTGTTGCAACTCAGGATGAATATGAAGAGAAGTGGGTTCAAAGGTTTGGATGGCATTAAATTGGGCTATAACTCCATGGTGGCCCATTTTTAACAATTTTTCCATCCTATGCAAGTTGATGATAAAAGGAGCACCTGCCTGGAGTCCACAGAGGGTATGCATGTGGTCATTCTGCTTAAAGCTCATATATAACTCCTGGAAATCCATTGTGATTGGGCCAAGTGTGTAGAGCCATTCCGCACCCAAGACAATGTCACACCAACCCATGTTGATGGCAAATATGTGGGTCTTTAGGTCATAAGCCCCCATTTGAAGTTTGACATTTTCACAGTGATCTTCACATTTTATTTTCCCCCCATCAACAATCTGGACTTGGAAATTAGAGACTACTCTGACAAAACTATGCATTGTTTCAGTGACTATTTGATAAATAAAGTTATGTGTACTGCCACTATGAATCAAGACTACTACAGGGTGATGCTTAATAAGTCCTCTGATTTTGAGAGTTTGGGGAGAAGAAATTCCTGCCAAAGCATGAAGCAAGATAACTAGTTCTTCAGGTGTAGCTCGGAGATCATTGTCCGACTGGTTGTCCTCGTCTTCCTACTCTGGTCCCTCAAATAGTGGGGCTTCCTCAGAAGAACTGTGATCAGTAGCATCAATTTGAAAGAATTTGGGTTCCTTGCATTTATGTCTCAAGGAGTATTTCTCATCACAGTAGTAACACAGTCCTTCCTTTCTTCTTTTCGCCATTTCCGCTGATGACACCTTTTCAACTTTAAGTGTTTGGGTATGCTTGGAGCCTGGGTGGGGCATCCCTTGGCTATGAAATTTGGACAAGCCGACTGGGCTGCTAGCATGCGTTCTACTTCCTAAGCTATCTTGCAAGCTGCCAGCCATGAGACTGGGTGGTGCATTTGAACATGGGCTTATATGGTGTCTTTGAGACCACTAATAAAACATTCCAAGTAGAATTCATCTGCTAGAACTCCTGTGCAGAAGGCTAATGCTTCAAAGGCTTTAATATATTCTTGCACTATGCTTGTCTGTCAGAGCTTAGTAAGACGACCCAAAAAGTTAGATTCATGGTCAAAGCGATTAGAAAGGGCTTTTGAGAATATCTACGAATTCATTGGCCTTGCATAGTAGCGTTGATGCCACTACCACCATTGTGATCTTTCTTGATCCAAGTACATGCTTCCCACACTTAGCTTAGTCACATCATCTTTGATGTGATTCAATGTGAAATATTGCTCCATTTGTGCTAGCCATATGGCTGAATGAGAGCCATCAAATTTATACATGTCCAGCTTGGGTGGTCGAGGCTGGGACTGTTGGTGGTTTCAATAGAAGTGAAGAGAATGGCCAGACTTGCCCTCAAGGTTTTCAGTAAAATCATATGCCTCCAATTGTTCCCCTAACTTGCCCTTGGTGATTGTGTCATATAAGGACTGGATCTGCTTTGTTAATGCCTCCAACTTTTGTTCAACAGTGTCTATCATCTCATTGGCCATAGCTTGAACTCTGGTTTGTACCATGCACAGATCTGGTACACTTGTTGTTACTGTGAAAAAAATAATTTGGACCACCTGAAATTTTGACACTGACAAGTGAATGGTACCACCTTCCTCAGCCCGTCACCCTAATTCTTATGCACTAAGTCTCCTATAAGTGTCTCGGGAGCCTGTCAGACTCTTTTTTTTATATTTACTTCGAAAGGACTTTTACTCCTCGCTTAGGAATACTTCAGCAGTCGATTCCCAGAAAAATTAATTCTTCCCAATGTCCTATGAGAATCATGCCTAGGTATTGGAGCCACACAAAGAGCCAAATCTGTCAGTGAAACCCTAAACTGCAAAGTATGAGTAGGAATGTGGCAATGATTGAACCCCTACTGTTAGATCTGAATGGCAGATCTGATTGTTGTGACTGCTACATAAGCCAAACTACTAGATTTGAATGGTGGATATGATATATCTGAATGGCATATCTGATAGATTTGAATGACGGATCTGATAGATTTGAATGGAAGATCTGATTATGGCAGCTGCAACAAAACCCAACCTATTAGATCTGATCTGTAAATGATGATGTGTGATCTAGAGAGAGACAAGGGAACTATGGTCTCAAGGAGTTTTAGGTGCTACATATTGTAATACATAAGGGTCCAACAGTAGTACTCAGCCCAATCTTTCAGGGCACTAACCAAGGAGGATCAACTGTACCCTTAGCCGTACAACCGGACTACCCTATCGTACGTGTGAGTAATCTCCCCGAGTGCTATTCTTGGTGTACTATAGCAGCAAGATGGCCGGCGGTTTATCTATGGCGAGGTTTCAAGGGAGCCTAGGGGGCTTCGGATATACCCAAAGGGTACTTGGAAGACAATCCGTTCAAGGTTCTGTCTAATGCGCTACTACTCAAAGGGGCACCCATAGGGGTTATAAGGGAGTCCAACAAGCATGACCACCTCTTGCATTTCTTGTGTGTATGCCTCCCTAAATCCATAGGTTTATGCGCTCAATGACAAATCTCGTGGTTGAAAGACGTTGGAACATGTCTCTAACCAAAAACAATTCTGCTAAAAGAGGAGATCCCACCGGCCCTAGAAAGTGCTCTGATAACATTTTTTATGCTCTTGACTTGTGAGAAGATACCATAATACCAAATATGCGAAGAAATATACCCAAAACACAGAACAATAAGAAATAACATCATGTATTTTATTATTCAGAAAGGAAAGCATTGTTCACTTGCCTCATCGAGGGGGAAACCTCCAATAGAGCTGGGCTCAATTACAAAATAAGGCATGACCTTATTACATAAATAAGGGGGTTAGGGTTAGACCCTAACAATAGTTGTATCAGAGTTGGGGCCTCCATTTCAAGAAGTTAGCCAAGAAGAAGCAGTAGTGACACCAAAGGAAGCACCGACAACAGTATTAGTAGAATCACTAGAAGAAGGAGAAGCAACACTAGAAGAAGTAGCAGTAGCACTATAATAAGTAGCACCACCACCAGCAAAAGCATCAACAACACCAAAAACACCAAGGGAAGATTGACTCAGGGATGAATCAATGGACTATGGTCGGGGCATGTTGGGGCCTTTATTTATATTTTTCAGAGAAAGAGGATGCTAATAAGTGGAAAAAGTAGCCATTAAAAGGTTGCAGAGCTAACAACTGAGGGAATACCAGAGACTAAATGAAGACTGGCAGTCGTGAAGGAGTGGCAGGAAGAAGAAGGGACAATCGAGCAATGAAAGAGAGGAAGAAGCTAAGGATGAAGACAACTAATTAAAGGGAAAAGGAACTGGTCGTTCGAATTAATGAAATAATATAAGAAGCAGAAGGGAGAGTAGAGAAGGGGTTAGTGCTTGTAATGTTTCCATTATTTGTGTATCGTAAAGAAATGAGAAAAGCTCCCTTCATATATTTGAATGATTTTTATTCTGGTTGTGTAAGGCCTAATGTTGAGAAGCATGCCATGAGCCTTATGTATTGTGTTTATGTTATGGTAATGAAGAAGACTGTTCTAGATTTATACTGTGTTCATTATGTATTACGCTAGCTATTCAAAAAAATTATATATGCATATGTTTAGGTAGTCTTTTGTTGTATTATGAGTATAATTTTGCAATCTGTCTATCTTGCATACATAGAAAATTTTAGGGGCGAATGTTCGCCCTTTGGCGAAATTAAGGGGTTTTAAATTTTTAGTGGGCGAATATTTGTATCAAAGTACATTTTTACAAATCACCTCAAATAGCCCACCTTTTATTAAGGGAGAGGGTAAAAAAGGTAAATTTAGCCCTTGAAATTAGGAGTTAGAACCTTCCATTCGCCCATTTTCAAGAATAGGTTTTATTTAAGTGAATCCATTCGCCCCTTTTCAAGAATAGGTTTTA
>APFE030607625.1:73596-98317 GCA_000404065.3 Pinus taeda | reverse complement strand
ATAAACACAGAAAACGCACAAACCAAGAGAGACACAGATATACGTGGTTCCCCCAGTTTGGGCTACGTCCACCTCGAACAGCCAGTCCTTCCTTTCTATTATCCAGCAAAATGAAGAGACACAACCTACAGCAAAGCCGCTGTAATATCCTCTGTTTTCTCTCACAGTCTCACATCTCTGTTTCTCGCTCACACACAGAATACACATCAATATCGCCGCCTCAAATACAATACCCTCATACAAAGAGAGGGGTTGCCTTCTAGGGCAAAAAACCCTAAACTAAACATAAGTTCTACCGTCAGATCATCCGCCTAATGAACGGCTCAGATTGACTAGAAATTACTATACTTTTACAAGGCAAATTTACATATGTTTTTAGCTTCGGGGGCGCTGCCCCTGAGCCCCCGCCGAGGGACCGCTGGCCCCCGGACCCCCGCAGGGGGGACAAGTCCCCCCCGCACCCCCCTCGCGTGGAGGGGTGTACAAAACTTCCTGGGGTATACATCCCGCTGAAACAAAGACCTCTGAACAATCATGCTCCACACACAACATGGTGAGAGTTCTCGTGTTCACTAGTGGGACCCATTAATGGCCACTAAGCCAACAATTTCCTACTATGTTCGACATCAGAACATCTTTTCACATAGTAGGAATTGTGCCAACAAGTTTTGAAGACATGAAGACTATTATTTCCAGCATTTTGGAGCAGATTCAGCAAGTTTTAGTAGAAGCAATAAAAAGTCATCTTATCTCTCTATCCATGACTCCTCTTGTTCAGGCACTTGAAGAAGAATATGATCAGAAATTTTTCAGCCACCACACATACAACTCATCCATTCCAAAGGGTAAGTGAAGGTACGTCATTTTCTAACTTTTGACCATAGAATTCCATAGAAAGCTAGAATGATATTTGTTGGAAAAACATTTTTCTTCCTCATTTCATAAAATTGCCAATACCATCAGTTGGGGGGGAATACATTCATTTTCATATCTTGCCATGTCCATATCATATTTAGGAGCTCACATACTTCCAACATATATTAACTAATACATTGTTATTATGAACATACAATGGCTTTTCAAAAAAAAAAAAGTGCTTAAAGGATAAATTGGATACAAACAAAATCATGGTTGTCACACAAGAACCAACCATCATGCAATCCAATAAAGATATACTTTGCAACAATAATCAAAATATCATTATGCAAAGTTCAAAGATCAAAATAGGATGCAAAAAAAAAAAAAATGGTTGTAACACAAGAACCAACCATGTTGCAACTCAAATACAACACTTTGCAGAAATATAAAGTTATCAAATGATATCATGCAAAGTTAAGCCAAAGCTCAAGGATCAAAAGAGTTAATGTAATATATATTGCATGAGGACATGCAATAGCTTCAATTGGGGGGTATGTTGAATCTTGAAAATGTCATTCATTTCCATTACACTTTCACTATTATGTACATTATATCACCTCCATTTCACTACTATGTCACCACATTCATCCCACTTTCATTATCATTGGGCCACATTTATGTTTTTCCAATCTTTATTAATTCTAAGCCTTTTAAGTGAATTTGTGGTTAAAAATTAGGAAATAATGTGCATATGCTTATACCTAACCAATGGGTTGAGATTGTTGACATGTGTAGGTTGAAAGGAGGCTTCTAGAAGACCCTTATGTGGCACTCTAAGGCCAAATTCGAATTTGAGTGGAAAGAATCATGGGATCATGAGGATATGTGTCACATCTCCTAATTGTATTGTAACTCTAAAAATACATGTGTCTTATCAGTTCCTATTTTGATTAGGACTCTAGAGGTAGAGGGAGAGATTCATGGATTATCATTAATGAGATGGCTCTCATCTTTTTGTATAAATAGGAGATCTCTCTCCTTCATTTGTTAGTCTTTTTAGTCTTTTTAGTCCCTAGTTCTTAAGATTGTAGTTTTTCCTTTATGGCTTTTGAAAGCTTTGGAGAACTTTATTGTACTTTGTACTTTTGAAGAATTTGAATAAAGCTTTGATGTTCTCAACATGGAAGGAGATGTGAAGTAGATGTCATGGAGCACATCAAAAAGTAACGTAGAGTAGATTTCATTTTGTAAATATTGCTTTGTAGAATGTAAGGTAGAATAGATTTCATTTTGTAAATATTGTTTTGATTTGATTTGATTATTTTCAAGTTTGATAGATTAGATTTTTCATTCATGCAATTTTAATTCATGCAAGTATGTTCAATTTTGCTTTGATTTCATAGGTGGCAGAGAAGCCCCTGCCTTGTATAGTTGTCATTTAATTTTGCATTTAATTTTGTTATGCTTATGTATATTAGTTATACATAAATTGCTTTCAAGTTGATTGTAGATTAGTGATGCACATAGCCTTTTAATGACTAACAACATGATAGAATCATCTTGTCCTTTTGCTGAAGCAGCAAGGATATTGGGTCTCATAGTCACTAGTTCATTGTTTGATTATTACATTTTATTTTGATTGAACTAATGACATGATAGAATCATCTTGTCCTTTTGTTAAAGCAGCAAGGATACTGGGTCTCATAGTCATTAGCTCGTTGTTTGGTTATTGCATTTTATTTTGATTGACACCTTAGAAAACCAACAAGAACAAAACCTCAAAAACAACATAAAATATAAAACAACGAAGTAAGAGAAAGGTTAACTGAGCACATATAGTGCACCACACTTCATCAGTTTACGATACCCGGATTGATAATTTATGTAGAGCAATTTAAGACGTTAAATTGACTAGACATTTTGACGCCGTTGCCGGGGAAGTGTAATTAGGAGACCTTAATCTTACATCTAAAAAAAAATTTATTAATAATTCTTGAGTATGCTCTCTTCCTGCACTTTGTGTGATGTTGAAGGATAGAAAGGATTGTTAAGTAAAAAAAAAAGAAGGAGACAAAATAAACTTCAACATTTCAATTGATTCAATATAAAAAAAAAATATATATATATATATATATATGTATTGATGAAAAAAATGAAACTCAACTGCTTTGATAGGTTCAAATTGACCAAAATTGTCCGGTTATGCTTTGTAATGGTCTTCAAAACATTGTATCCTGTTTTAATAAGGTTTTGCAACTTAGCTGCGGAAACTGCCCTGATTCCGCAGCTAGCACAGGATTCCGCAGATGTTTCAAGGTTGAGCAGGTTACAGGCGTCCAATGAAGAAATCGACCACATGGATATCTCCAGAATTGTCTCGACATGGATCCTATCCTAGTCACCCAGCTCAGATCGATGAAAAATCAGCCTAAGACTTCAGTTAAAATCTTGCTTTTAGCATGTTTTCTTTGAAGTCTTTGTTGCCTGAAATTGGAAAAAAAAAAACCCTTGTGTGGCTTTCAAAAGAGTGTATGTGGCATCCAATTTATGTGGAAATTTTTAAAAACCTCATAGTATCAAAAACTTGAAAAATCTGCATATTGATTTGATGTTTTGGCCTCTTCATGATTTTGTTCCAGTACATTCTCATCCCTTTGTAAGCAATTGATTTGCATTCATTTGAACTGTGCATCTTATTCATATAGGAAGCCTTTGATTTTGGAACGTTTTTGGAAAGCTAACATAGGAAATTTCTCAATCATAGCAAAATCTGAAACCTATGGAGGCCTACATAAACTGTGCAAATAGATTGAAAGTAGAAACTTAAAGCATGCTGCAGTCACCAATACATAGAGAAAATGCTGAGCTCATGATCTCCATTGTAAGCCTCACAAACTTCTTTGACTCTTGGTTATTGGCAATTCGCTCATTCCCCATATTTGTTGTTGATTGTACCTGAAAACAATCTTTCTTTGAAATCGATTTTACAGAGTATTTCACTTCACGAATTTCACTTGAATACCTGAGGCTAAAACCAAATGATGTGTTTTAACATTGTGCATACTACCGCTGGAAAATCTTCCTACCTCTGATTCAAAAAAAATTACAGCCGAATGCATCAAATGCAGAACAGTAAAAAAGAAAAATTAACTCAGGAAAAACGTAAACAACAGAAAAATGTCAAATTTGAAATGCTCGATTTTCCCAAACAGAGACGAATTTCAAGAAAATAAAACATGGGTTTTTTTTCTAGGTGGGTCAATTAGATAACCCAGAAATTGTTTGAGGAAATTTGTGGCGGTATGGGCGAAATTTGCGGTTCTTCGGAGCGTATTTTTGAATGCCGCGTAAAAAAAAAACAGAGTTTTTAATTAAATGAACAGCTGTGATGTAATTCCGCGTGCCTGAGGAGGAGAAATATAATTAGGGATCAAATTATGTGCTGTAATTTAACATTGCTCCACCTCACCTCATGGTTTAATGAGCGGACAGTGATTTAATAACAGTTTGAATTGAACACGGCACTGTCTAACTCCATTACATACGACTCTTCACAGCAATGACGTGACCATAAAACTCTGCCAAGCAAGAGGGACACTTGTAGGACTCAATTACATGAGTGACACTGATTTGCCTTTATTGCTTCCATGGGCTTGTAACCTGAAGAAATTGAATTTACAGTTCACGTTTTTAAGCGCAGAAAATCATTGCGAGTTACTTCATTTATGCACTTACCTTGAAGTTCTAGAGGTACGGAATGTGATTGGAGACAGAGGGCTTTCCATGATAGCTCAAGGCTGCCTCAATCTGGAGTTTATTGCTATTCATGTAATAGATATAAGCAACTTGGCATTAGAGGCTATTGGAGAATACTGCAAAAATCTGAGGGACTTTCGTTTAGTTTTGTTGGATAAAGAAGAAAGAATTACTGATCTGCCACTTGATAATGGAGTCATGGCTTTGTTGCTTGGGTGTAGCAAGTTAAACAAATTTGGATTGTACTTGAGGCCTGGAGCGTTGACAGATACGAGGCTTGATTATATTGAGAAATATAGTACAAATGTAAGGTGGACTCTGTTGGGTTTTAGAAAGTGACCAGAGTCTCCATGATTTTTCGAAAGGATGCTCAAAGCTGGAGAGACTTGAAATGAGAGGCTATTGTTTCAGTGGATCTGCAATAGCATCTGCGATGTTGAACTTGAAATCATTGAAGTATATCTGGGTGCAAGGATACCAAGGAACAACAACAGATATTTGTAGAATAAACAAAGTCATCACAAGTTTTTGAATGATTGCAAGATCTTGTTGGATATGAAGTATCTATTAAGGTTGGACAACAATTTGTACAGCCTTCACTCCTCCACATTTTTTTCTTTTCCACACATACAACCACTCCATTTCACAGTATTTTCTACACTCTATTTTCATTAGCTGCGGAAACAAGCCACTTTCCGCAGCTGATTCCACTTTCCGCAGCTGATTCAACTTTCCGCAACTGTTTTGTTAAACTCTAGGTTGCAGGTGCCATCAAACAAAACAAGCCACATGGGTAGCTGGGGAAATGTCAGTACATGGATGGTGTCCTATTCATTTGATCTAATTTGATGGAAAAGACCACGGTCAAAGGGAAGTCAAATTGTGTGTTATCACCAAGTCGCCACACTAAGTCGCTGCATATCAAGGAAAAAATAATAATTTTGAATCAATGAAATGAATAAGTTATTTGCTCACTTTTCTGAAAGTATTGATTATATTTGGACTGATGATAAAAAATTAATGGCTAACTTTGTATCCAAGATTTTTAGCTACAGAACCGTGCACATTCCGCAGTTGAAATCTAATTCTGCAGCCAAAAAAACCTCATTGTTCAAATCAGCCTATCTTTCTCATACAAAATCATATTTTGATGATTTAAGTATCGTTGGAAAGATCTCAACAAGATATATACAATGAGAAATATATCATTATAGTTTGAAATGGCAAATAACAAAATAAATTGCTGAAAATAAGCAGCATTCAACTTGGGGCACCAATTCCAAAGCAGGTATAAATTCTTTTGATTTTTCCTTTGAGAACTTGTTTCATTAATACGAATTCTTAGTTTTGTGTGTAAATATCATAATTAGAGAGATTGATCACCTCTCTCCTTTGATAATCTTACATTCCATTGCATAAGAAGTATTAGTTTTTTTTTGCAGGTTTCAGGAGGAAGGACAAATGACTACAAGAAAATGGTGTCTCTCTAAGAGACCAATTTGTTTCATAAGAGGATGATCAACAAAAAAGAGGAAATATGCTGATGCAAAATCAGATCCAAACACTTGAAAAACTTTCAGATATTATTTTCTCCATCACATCCATCCATCCATCACATCCATCCATCCATCACGTCCATACCTCATAATAAACCATTCACCTCATTTCACTTCATACTTTTCCATTTACACTCACATCCATTTTCCATTTATTTTTGTCCATTCATAACCCACAAATAAAAGTAAGGGGCTCATTCGTATGCTTATTGCCCATTGCCATTTCTATTCTCCATTGCCATCTTTCATTTTCATCTTCCATTTCCTATCATTTTCATTCTGCAAATAAGCCCTGCTTCAATGCAAATTATTGAGTCCATAGTCCTTTGAGTCTAAAGTTCTTTGTAAAAACACCTTGAGGCTTGCATGCCTTAATGGAAAGTCCTCATGCTGATAAACAAGGGAATACATTAATGTCCCTTGTTCATCAGATATTCTAGGTGACTCGACATCGACAAATTCATTCGTACCTAGCAAGATGTGTTTGGGCATCTTGACTCTCATTGTCATCAATGGTGAGAGTTCTCGTGTTGACTAGTGGCATCCATTAATGGCCACTAAGCCAACAATTTCCTACTATGTTCGACACTAGAACATCTTTTCACATAGTAGGAATTGTGCCAACAAGTTTTGAAGACATGAAGACTATTATTTTCAGCATTTTGGAGCAGATTCAGCAAGTTTTAGTAGAAGCAATAAAAATTCATCTTATCTCTCTATCCATGACTCCTCTTGTTCAGCCACTTGAAGAAGAATATGATCAGAAATTTTCCAGCCACCACACATACAACTCATCCATTCCAAAGGGTAAGTGAAGGTACATCATTTTCTAACTTTTGACCATAGAATTCCATAAAAAGCTAGAATGATAATTGTTGGAAAAACATTTCTCTTCCTCATTTCATAAAATTGCCAATACCATCAGTTGGGTGGGGAATACATTCATTTTCATATTTTTCCATGTCCATATCATATTCAGGATCTCACATACTTCCAACATATATTAATTATTACATTGTTATTATGAGCATACAATGGCTTTTCAAAAAAAAGTGCTTAAAGGATAAATTGGATACAAACAAAAGCATGGTTGTCATACAAGAACCAACCATCATGAAATCCAATAAAGATATACTTTGCAACAATAATCAAAATATCATTATGCAAAGTTCAAAGATCAAAATAGGAGGCAACAAAAAAAAAATGGTTGTAACACAAGAACCAACCATGTTGCAACTCAAATAAAACACTTTGCAGAAATATAAAGTTATCAAATGATATCATGCAAAGTTAAGCCAAAGCTCAAGGATCAAAAGAGTTAATGTAATATATATTGCATGAGGACATGCAATAGCTTCAATTGTGGGGTATGTTGAGTCTTGAAAATGTCATTCATTTCCATTACTCTTTCACTATTATGTCTATTATATCACCTCCATTTCACTACTATGTCACCACATTCATCCCACTTTCATTATTATTGGGCCACATTTATGTTTTTCCAATATTTATTAATTCTAAGCCTTTTAAGTGAATTTGTGGTTAAAAATTAGGAAATAATGTGCATATGCTTATACCTAACCAATGGGTTGAGATTGTTGACATGTGTAGGTTGAAAGGAGGCTTCCAGAAGACTCTTATGTGGCACTCTAAGGCCAAATTCGAATTTGAGTGGAAAGAATCATGGGATCATGAGGATATGTGTCACATCTCCTAATTGTATTGTAACTCTAAAAAGACATGTGTCTTATCAGTTCCTATTTTGACTAGAACTCTAGAGGTAGAGGGAGAGATTCATGGATTATCATTAATGAGATGGCTCTCATCTTTTTGTATAAATAGGAGATCTCTCTGCTTCATTAGTTAGTCTCTTTTTGGAGTCTTTTTAAGTCTTTTTAGTCCCTAGTTCTTAAGATTGTAGTTCTTCCTTGATGGCTTTTGAAAGCCTTAGAGAACTTTGTTATGCTTTGTACTTTTGAATAATTTGAATAAAGCTTTGATGATTCTCAACATGGAAGGAGATGTGAAGTAGATTTCATGGAGCACATTAGAATGTAAGGTAGAGTAGATTTCATTTTGTAAATATTGCTTTGTAGAATGTAAAGTAGAATAGATTTCATTTTGTAAATACTGCTTTGATTTGATTTGATTACTTTCAAGTTTAATAGATTAGATTTTTCATTCATGCAAGTGTGTTCAATTTTGCTTTGATTTCATAGAGGGGCCCCTGCCTTGTATAGTTGTCATTTAATTTTGTTATGCTTATGTATATTAGCTGTACATAAATTGCTTTCAAGTTGATTGTAGATTAGTGATGCACATAGCCTTTTAATGACTAATGACATGATAAAATCATCTTGTCCTTTTGCTGAAGTAGTGAGGATACTGGGTCTCATAGTCACTAGCTCATTGTTTGGTTATTGCATTTTATTTTGATTGAACTAATGACATGATAGATATCATCTTGTCTTTTGTGAAGCAGCAAGGATACTGGTCTCATAGTCATAGCTCGATTGTTTTAGCTTATTGCATTTTATTTTTGATTGACAATTAGAAAACCAACCAGAACGAAACCCCAAAAAAAACATAAACTATAAAACAACGAAGTAAGAGAAAGGTTAACTAAGCACATATAGTGCACCACATTTCATCAGTTTACGATACCCGGATTGATAATTTATGTAGAGCAATTTAAGACATTAAATTGACTAGACAGGTGGGTGACAAAGTTTGGTTACAATTACAGAAGGAGTGCCTTGCTGGACCCCACCAAAAGCTTCACCCGCTCTGATATGGGCCATACACCATCACCAAGGCCATCGGTGACAATTCCTTTGAGCTCAGTATCCCACTGTTCCTTGGTCTACATCCAGTGTTCAATATAGATTGTCTTTGGCCATACTTTCCAGCATTGTTGGACACATATGACATTGCATAATAGCTCACACCAACAGAGCTCAACCCGGATTGCATGGAATAGACCACAACTGATCAGATCATGGACACACAGATCAATAACACTCTTCAATAAAGGATACAACTATATCGAGTTGTCAAAGTAAGCCATCTCCTTCACTAGGGCAAGTAGCTCACCAGGGACCAGGTTCAACAAAAATTTCCTCACCTCATGGAAGCTCTACACGCAATGGGGACCATTGCTTCCTAAGGGGGGATAAATGATCTAGGTGGATACTGGTGGCCACCCACTTATTCTACCTAGACCCCCCAGTCAATTTCATATGTTTCCTTGTTCATTTCAGCATTTACTATTTTTAGCAATTTTTCGGGTCCTGAACTTCTAGAGTAGTTTTGACCCCCTAAACAATGTTTTTTTGGGTCCGCGGCAGGCTCATAGTTGTAGGCAAGGCTTGTGGTGAAACCTATAGTACTCAGGGAGACCTTTACAACAAGGTATCGTACGCACCAAACAGAGATAATATGACCAAATTACGACCCCTTGAAGTTCGCTGCCCAACTAACCCTAACAGGGCCCACAAACTCTTGATGTTACATTTCTTGGGGTTATGGTTTTGGTTACTTAGGGTTTTCTCATGTTTTCCAATAATAAATATGCCCTTGAGCCTCATTGTAACACAATTTAGAGAAATGTAGCCGCCACATCTCTTCTCAGAGATAAGCTACCATCGCTCGAGCTATCTTATTTCCATTATGTTTGTAATCATAGTTTAGTATTTTTCTATTAATGAAATGAAGTGTTTTTCTGTTGCATCTCTGTGTTTATGATTATATTTGTAAGTTTTTGTGTTCATGTTTAATTTCAGATCAAATTGGTATCAGGAATCTTTGAGAATGAGTCCTTTTGAGGCATTATATGGACAGAGTTGTAAAACTCCCATTAGTTGGAGTGATTCGGTTTATAGGGTATTGATTGGACCAGATATGTTGGCAAACATGGAACAAGAAATGCAATTTATAAAGAAAATTCTAAACGTAGCACAGGATAGGCAGAAAATCTATGCAGATCAGAACAGGTTGTTTAAGGAGTTCCAGGTTGGGGAATAGGTGTACTTACACATCAAACCAAAGAATATCTCCTTACGGATTGTATCATGTGCTAAGTTGGCACCACAATTTTGTGGACCCTTCAGTATCATTGAGAGGATTGGGCTAGTAGCCTATCGACTTGCACTACCTCCTACAGTGAAAGTTCATGATGTTTTCCATGTGTCATTTCTTAAGAAGTATGTTAAATATGTTAATCATGTGATTGACTGGTCTATATTGCAGGTGGAGCCAGATGGAGAATTCTAGTCGAAGCCTCAGTGTATATTGGGGAAAAAGGTGCTCATACTCTAGAACCGAGCAATCAAACAGGTTAAGGTGCAGCGGAAGCACTTTGGGCTCGATGAAGCTACATGAGAGATGGTGGATCAGATGCAAGATATGTAACCTTCCTTTTTTGCTAATTGAGGCAAAGAATTTTTGGATTGGTGTTTTGGTGTGGTTTGTGGTGTATTTTTTGGTATCTATTTTGATGATGATGGTTTATGTACATATGTATATGGATGTACATACCGCCACGAGCTATTTTATAAAGCTCCAATAAATGGTATGGGTGCCATATCATGATGATGTCATGTTGTTATGTTTCATGTTGGCTTGCTTCTCAATAGGTTGATCATTGTAAATACTGCATCGATATAAGTTATACAACTCCATTGGCAGTATATTTGCTTACAATATTTTTGTGGTTATAGGTGTTGTTGAACACCGAGGATGGTGTTCCCCTAAGGGGGAGGGTTATGTAGCTTCCCTAGTGAAAATTCCATGTAATAAAAGTAAATAAAGGAAAAATAATAACCACAGTTGATGGGACACTTATTCCAAGTTGAATGTTGGGAAAAATCCTAGTGATGGGAATCACTTTTGATTGTTTATGGCTAAGGAATTTGGAAAAGGAAGTGACTAAGGATTTGGAAAGGAAAAATGGCATTTTTGGCACATTTATTTATGAAATTAATGGAAATTAGGAGAAAAGGGAGGTGAAAGGTCATATGTTGCATGTGAGGAGGGAAATGAAGGAAAATAATGAAAATGAAGAAAATAGAGGCCTCATTCATAAAAAGGCTTATGATGATCAATTGGTAACCTTTTGCCAATTCACTTTTGGATCTCTCTCATTATTCTCTCTCTCTCATACTCTTAGAGACTTAGAGTTTACTTGGAGCACCTTGGAGCACTCTTGGTGAGTGTGGCATACTTGGATTCTTGGAGCAAGAAGGCAAAGGAGGAGCAAGAAATCCCAAGAGTGCATCGGGATCTGCAACTACATCATATTTTCTTACATGTACTGAGTTGCATGTATGTTTTCTTCACTAGTTTTGGCATGCATGGAATATGCATGTGGATTCTTTGTCATGATTTGTCATTGGCATGAAGGATTGCCTGGATTGACAATGGATTTCCTAGCCTTTCCATTTCCTAGATAGCCATGGTGATTGTGGGTTTACTTTCATTACTTTCTTTTGTTTGGTTCTCATTTTTCCTTAGCTTGGGTTGAGTTATTGGTTCTTGGAAGCCTTGGTTGGACAAACACTCTGGAAGCCCTATAACAGCTTTGGTTGAGTTACTAGTCCTGGAAGCCTTGGTTGGACAAATGCTCGTGAAGCCCGAAGGCAGCTGTAGATTGAGGTTCTAATTGTGGAAGCCTTGGTTGGAACAAACGCTTTGGAAGCCCTGGAAGGCTTGGATGGAAACCAATCTAATGATGGTTTTGTGATGTTCGGCCGCTAGGTGGAATCATTGTTTGATGGGTTGAGTTGGATGGCCTTTAGAAGCCTATATGAGTTTTGATTGATGCGTTATTGTTGAGCCTCAAACCTACACTTCTTTACACATCCTCCCAGCCTCTTTTTCCTATTCATTTTCCTATTTTGCCACTCATTCCCTCCATCAGTTTGCTCAAATCGTTGTATTTTAGGACTTTTTACATGATTTTCTAATTATGCTAATGACTGTGTTTGGTTTAGAATTTTGGTTCAAGGTGCTGCGTTTCCGCAGCTCACACAGGGTTTTCTACAGCTGATCCCGGTTTCCGCAGCCAACCCCGGATTCTGCAACTGTTTTATTAAATGCTATGTTCCAGGTGTCCTCCGGGAAGAAGAGCCACATGGGCAAGTTCGTGGAACCAAGGACATGGTGTGTGTCCCTCCAGATCATCCAAAGCAGTCATCAAAGCCCGTGGTCAACGAGGAGGTAACTTCGGTCAAACAGAGGTCATTAGCGGTGGCACGGCTCTGCGTGTTCTGTTTTAGAGCACGTGAAGAACAGGTGGCATCGTCCTCAGTAGTGAAGATGGTGGGAGACATAAATCCAATAGCGGATTGAATGCCCACAATGACCGTTGCCTAAATCTGAGGACGTAGCAAGACTACCTGTTTTTATTCAGCTGTTCGAATTACTTAGATTTCGTTAAGTTAGTTCACCTTCTTCAGTTATAAATAAAGCGTCTTTGAACGCTGGACAAGTTAGTTGTTAGCTGTTGTTTTGTACTTTTGAACTCCCACTGTATTTTCTATTTCATGCATAATATATGAGAAGACTGTTATTCCATTTACGCGTGTGATTGATCTTTGAAACGGCTGGAGTAGGCAGAGGGCCCCTGTTTACTAAAGGCCTGTACAATATTCTTAATTTCCCGCATTTCGTTTTCTTATTTCATGTATATAATGCCTTTAATTGCTGTGTTTTAATAGCTATACATACATTTCAATTTCTGCTTGTTTACATTTCTGTACTTTTTCATGACTGATCAGTGTGTTATGCAGGTTTCTTAGGCGTGCCCGGGACAGTTTATTTCTTTTCTTTTTCATAACTAGTGACACTTGTGATCATCTTGTCTATGTTGCTGACCCTCTTTATTTTGCAGCCTTGATTTCCTCATTATCACTTAGTCAATCTGCATATTTGCTTTCTGTTTGTAGACATCAAGTTGTTTATTTATTAATGGTCTCTTCTTCATAACTTAATATCTTTATTGAGTACCAAAACATCACTTAGTGCAGCTTGGTTTAGTTGTTCAGAAACTCACAATTGCTTGACTTGTTTTTAATTGTTTATCACATGATACATTCAGTTAAAAGGCAAGAGGTTAAGAAGAAGTTAAAGTATTTGTGACTAGTCTTTCCTTTAATTAGATTTACTTTAGTTCTCATTGCTTAGTTGTTATTTGTCATAGATTTCATTTTTATTTCCTTGCAGCAGCAGAGGCACTGGGCCAATGTCATTAGTCTTTTATTTGATGCTTTTACTTTCCTTTAAGCATTGATTTCATTTCAAGCTTTCTTATAGAGTACTTTTAAGTTGTAAAAAGCACATCACAATCTCACACACTTCCTCACTTTATTTCATTTCCTCAATCTCACCATTAGGAGAGATATACTTGAAACAAACTAAAAAGTTAAAAACGACAAAAGCTCAAGAAATAGTTGCCTAAGTACATACAGTACACCTCACTTCATCAGCTTACGAGCCCCGGGTTGACATTTAAAAGTTGCAATTTAGACATCACTAAATTGACCAAACATGGGGTACACTTGCATAAGGGAAAACTGAAGTCAACCAACAAGAATGTGGGGCAGGGAGCTGACACAATAACATTCTCACCACCACTCAGAAGAGGCAAAACCATTGTGGTCGAGAAGGAATTTAGGAGGTGACAATGAATGTATGCCCACACAACCAAAAATGGTTGCAACTATAATGGGGATGATGATCACACTCCACGCAAGATAGACAAGGATTTTTCTTAGGGGATGACACCCATGCACTAGAAAAAAGAGAGGCATTTTTGAGGAGATGATTCATAGGTAGTGAAGGAAAACAATAGGGAGAATGCAATAAAACAAAGAAAGAAGCTAGGGGAAACAAGATAAAGGAAGGAAAATATTAGGGAGAGGTTTGTAGAAGCATTGGCTGCACTGTAGAGGAGGAAAGGAAGCATAACATTGAGAGCACATAACTCTGTGTCACTACTAGGAGGAAATGAGAAGAGAAAAACTTTAGTTGAGCATTGGGAGGAGAAAAAACATGTTCCAGGTAAGGACAATATTCTATTGATTCCCTGTAATATTAGAGGGTGAAGATGACTATCTGTAGATTCTGTTGACATCTTGGGTGCAGACCCGTTCCTTTTGTTCCTTATAAGGAGAGTTATTTATCCCCCTCTACTTGTTTTTTGATTCATATAGTAGGTTATGGATTCCCATGATTGGGTGGAACCACGGTGTGAAAGAATTTATTGAGGGCGGAAGTGATAAACCTCTGGATTCCCTCATTCAATTTTGGAAGGAACCATTGTGTGAAAAAAAAAATTGAGGGTGGGGGTGATAACCCTTTGGATTCCGTCATTTAGTTTTAGCTGGAGGTGAGGCTCTTGATTCCTTGATTTGGAATGTAATAATAGAGACACATTTTCTTATTGAATTAGTTGAAGGGGTGGAGGTGGTGGACCTCCAGATTCCCTTGTGAGGTATTGATTGTAAGAAATTGCTGGTGGGTGGAGGTCCATATGGTCCTATGGAGTTCCTATTTCAGTTGGAAATTTTGGTTAAATCTCTTAAGCACTCTTCCTCAAGCTTTGGAACCTAGCTCAAGGGCGACTACTGCAAGTAGGAATTGGATGCAATGTGCCTAAGGTTGGGTGGAGCATTGAAATCCCAATATTAGTTGCCTAGATTAATTTATCAAAGATAAGTGTTTGTTGATGTCTCTTATGTTTTGAATGCATTATGCTTGTGTAACGCATTGCTTCATCATGGCTTATGTAGCTGAGGAATGAGTTATCCCTGTCTGAATTGACATTGCTATTTTAGGGACATGGTTAAGGAATGGTTTGAATTACTTTAGTGGACTAAGGCTTGTATTGATATGGATCCAATATTCTTGTTCAATGCATATATTATTCCATGAAATGTGACTTCATGTATGCTAAAAAATGACAATCCCTGTATGAATTAGAGGTGTGAACTTCTTGCATGGTTGAATGGATTAGATGCTTATAAGGTTTCGAGCACAATTTTTGGTTGAATGGCATGTGTGTAATGGTTATATGAGCTAATTTATATTTCTAAGTTTGAGGATTGACTATGCTTCCTATACACTAAGACATAGATAGATCTATGTTCAGGCTCCCACGCCTTATTTTTTAGGTGTCAATCTCAGATATCTATATATATATATATAATATATATATATATAGAGAGAGAGAGAGAGAGAGAGACACACACACACACACACACACACATAGATATGTATATCTTTATATATGATACATATGAATATGTTGACTGTGATGGGTTGAGCTTTGTGAGGAACTTAGGAGGGATATAGGTAATTGAAATCTTAGGGAGGATAACGTTTGGGTGATAATATACATATATGCATTCCTAAGTACCCAAGTATAAGCTGATTGGGCTGAAATCCTAATAAGCTCAAGAGGGATGTTGATTTCTTATGTAAAATTATGAGGAACAATTGAGTTCATGCATATGCTTGAAAATTGAATCTCCATCATGGGGAGATGATGAAACTCTGTGTTTTTTTCCCTGAATTGACAGATATGTTCGCAAGTATGTATAATTTTTATTACATTTCTTTTCTTCATGTCACTGTACTATTAAGCAAAGGATACACATATCCTTCTATGACAAAATTCTAAGTTCCCTATAAATATAATGAAGTGCATTCGACCATATATCTCTGTATTTCTATCTTTAAATATGCTATATTAAAATGGCATGGATGTACTCCTTTGCACTTATTACCATGCTTGGCTGATGATATGAGGAAAAAACTTATTAATCTTCATGAATTTCACGCCTTGAGTAATGAAATGGGATCACTAAGTGCATCTATTCTCAAATTGAAGTGTCATTATTGTTTAGGCCTATGTAACCACCGAAGAGGAAACTCATAAAATTTCCAAGTGTCAAAATATTGTAAAACCAAATTGCAATCTCCTATAGGACCCTCCAAGTTGGGGTTTGGAAGGTCTGTAGAAAAGGATGAGACCTCAAGTGAAGTTCTGTCCGACCCAAGGTGCATAGGCAGGACTTGCTAGTCTAGGGTTGAGAGTCAAACTGAATGGCCAGGTCAAGGTCGGGCTAGTTAAGGCCCAAAGCATAGATAGTCTCGGGGGTAGGTCAGGCCAACCTTTAGTTTGGGGGTTGGGGATCAAGCCCCCTCGTTAAGTTTGAATGTGCTGTAGAGTTGGGAATAGGTTTACTTCTAATTACTTGGAGAGTGTACCTATCCATGTGGATTAGTCCAAAATGACATAGATGGTGAACAAAGCGCTACGTGTGTTGTTATGTGATTTCCATGTGGGATCTGCCGCGGCAAGGTGGTAATTGGCCTAATTTTGAATGTCCACATATTTTGATCCATAACTTAGATAGAGGTAAAATTTATATCATTGAAAATTTCTCAGCGAGATGAACACAACGATGTGACCCATTCTAAGTTTTGAGAAAGTGGAAAATGGTCAGAAAATTTAGACTCCATCTTTATAACTATACCTTGGATGTTGGGTCAACATATTAAATATCCCCTTCTAACATTAGTGAGGGAAAGGGTTAGTAAGGGGTATGTTACATAGTGGTGTCAAAGCTTCTAAGTTCAACACTCTGATTTGATGGGCTCTATTGTAGAAGAAGTGTAGAAAAAGGGTTTCAACTCTAGACCTCTAGGAATAAGATGGTGCCTTATTACTGAATCCAAAAAGCACATGGATATTTGGATCTAGGGTGGAGCTATAAATATGAGTGCTGAAGCTGAGATGGATAGGATTGAGTGCTATTTATAACATTTGATTGTGATTTATATGCTAGTTGTAAGGATGTTATGGCATTATTGTTTCCATTGAAAAATGCAATGGTATGGCCACTGTTTTCAATTAAGCATCCTGAAGGTCTAGACATTCTATTGTTGTGACCATGTATGCTTGTTAATTTTTTTTAGTTTTTGGAAAACTATTGGCATGTTTTTTTGCATGATTGGTTGAGCGATGTGCACTTTTACATTGGGGACAATTTCACATGTGGACACTCATATGATGTTGATGAGCACCAATATTGCAACAAGAATGCTGCAACTCCTAGGGCTACCAGCTTTACTTTATCAACTTGGGGTTCGTACAAACTTGGAGGTGACAGTGCTGTATACACAAGTAAAAGTGATGGTTCTATCTTTTGTCACTGTTCAGCTGGCCAGAGACCACTAGGGTTTTCAAGCCAGACTTCTATGGGTTTAGAAGAAGCTTGATTACTTTATGAAAGAAAGAAGAGTCTGCTCTAGGAGGAATCTTATCTACTACAATAACGAAAAAGACTAAAATTCAATGCTA
The DNA here is from genome assembly GCA_000404065.3 of Pinus taeda. NCBI lineage: Eukaryota > Viridiplantae > Streptophyta > Pinopsida > Pinales > Pinaceae > Pinus > Pinus taeda. The sequence continues at coordinate 80,782 of APFE030607625.1, read as the reverse complement.
AAACACACCATTCCCTAACTAACTCCTAAGAAAATATGCTTTACAATAATTCTAAGCTAACATGAATGAAATGCTACTGTCCTAAGCATGGAAGTTCAAAACATCAAACATCATTATTGTGCATGTAAAGGACTGAAATAAATTTGTTTTTGTCTTTTTATTCTTTTCATGGAAAATCAATTATGTAAGTTACTTTATTTTGGTGATATGGCAGGTGGTTTAGTGATGCTGGTGGATGGTTGGAAGGTTTAGGAGATGGGTGGAAGGTTTAGGAGACCCTTGGGTGACCTTGTGTGTCTTCCTAGAGGTTTTCCCTCAATTCAACCTCAAGACAGGCCACCACAGGAAAACCTGTAGGATGTACTAGAAACCTACAAGATTCCCTGTATTTCTATAGGATACATCCGAGAGAAAAACGATGGTTGCTGGAGGTGATGGAAGGCTTAGGGAAGGTGGTTTATGGGTGGAATGGAGCAAGAAAATTCCTAGGATCACTTAGAACTCAAAACTAAGGTTAGGAGATGGTTGGATTTTCTCAACATGCTTGGAGGAATTTCTATGTAAAATGATGAAATTGGTGAAAGTCTTGGTGAAAGAAAGGAATGATTATGGTTGGATGAAGTTGGAAGGTGGTTGCTTGCTATGAGATCTCTTTCTACTTCTAAAGCACCTTCTCTACATCAAATATGTGTAATTGCCAAAAATTAATGTAAACAAGAAGAATTCTAATAAGCTAGAAAAATAGAATTTAATGAGCTACCTGTCTACTTCGTGCATGAGGAAAGGTGCTGAATAAAATGGAATCATGGATGAGATCTACTGTAAGGCTAAAGATAGAAGATATTACAATTAAATCCTACACTTTCAAAACTAATCAAATGCTGGTTCAAGTACAATAAACTCTAAATCTGATGAGAAAATGAAAATCTATCTTTTTCGGGCTGCATAAGGGTCTTTTCCTCAAATCATGATCCATGAAGGAAGAGATGAGGCCAAGACACCTACTGACAGATTTGTGGTGCTCCTTTTGTCCCTTCTAACCTATTACTGAAGTAAAGCACAAATGGAAGCAAACTAATAAACAACCAATCAAATCTACACTACTTGCAATGAAATGCTTCTAAAGATAATTTAACCATGAATCTATGAAACTAAGCTAAGTATACAAATACAATAAGAGGAGCCTTTGATGCTAGGGTTGGTCCCTAACCCAAGAGCTTCATCCCTCTAAGTTAACTCAGTGTTGGATCAAGAAAAATCTCATTTTCATTATCAAAACAAAAAATTACATCAATGTCTTCGACAAGTCTGGAGCTCGAAAAATAACTGAGTTTTTACCACAAAATTTCGAATCCTAATGAGGCTCTATGCCTCTCTACTTATAGAACTGAATTCCCCAATGACTTCATTAAATCAGGGGAGGCTCGGCTTCCAAACTCGAGATGAACTAACTCTTTGTCTATCACTTGCTCTACTGCATTTTGATCTTCATGACTTGGCTGCTTGCACTCTGCGTTGGTGTGATTAATGGAGGAATATTCAAATGGGGGAGGAGTAAATGAGGACGATTTACCTCCTACAATCTCTCTTCCTTGTCCCATTCGAGTTTCAAACCTTAGTCTTGCCTAAATTCCTTGATTTTTTTCTTTGAAACCTGCATTCAATGCATATTATTCCACGAGGCATAATATCTCACCTTAACTCATCTCATTAAACAAAATATAATAAAAACATGTAATAAGTTATGAGAAGAGTTGATTTGAATAAGCTAAGAGGTGAATTAAGGCCCATATAATTATCGAATGATGAGGCTCATCATCACCCCCCTATTGAAAGTGTTGCTCATCCTCTAAGAAACTCAATCAATATCCATTTCTTTCACCTTAACTCATCTCAATAAACAAAATATAATCAAAACATGTAATAAGTTATGAGAAGAGTTGATTTGAATAAGCTAGGAGGTGAATTAAGGCCCATATAATTACCGAATGATGAGGCTCATCATCACCCCCCGACTGAAAGTGTTGCTCATCCTTTAAGAAACTCAATCAATATCCATGTCTTTCATAGCTCTAGTGGCCTCCCTGACATCCCATGCTTCTGTTGTGGTTTCCTCTTCTTGTACATAGAATTGTGCCTTCTTTTCTACCTCCTCCCACTACTTTCTTTCTTCTTCTTCCTTCCTTCCTTCTTGTTGGAGAGGTAAATCCCCTCTACGGATAGAGGCGATCCCTACTAGCCCAGAACGGGTCTAGCAACAATCAAACAATGCCATCACGCAAGTTCCTAATTGCGAATAAAAGGTAGGTGGTGAAAACCTACTTGGATTCCAACGCTTTCGTTTGTAGAAGAGACATCGCCCACGCTCCTTTGCCTTGGCCGGTCACAATCCTCCACTATCCTCGTGAATGGACACCTGCACACAAAGAGACCAACACAAACACAAGCGTGAAATCTAATATATGCAATTATACATCAGTTGGGAAGGATATAACTCAACATTAATCATTACAACAATGAGAGTGGAACCATAATGATAGTCATCTATTATTAATAATCAACAAAGGAGAATACAACCAGCGTCCTGATGTCAAGTCCTCCTTTAGCTGGGTGCTCAGCTACACAAGTCTTGCAAAGCTTGAAGGGATGAGGGACAAGCCTCTCTCTCTTTGGTAACAAGATCTCATTACTTAGGTTAAGCCTTATGGACACAAAGAAGGCTCTTGCAATTCTAATCTCTTGATATCTTCCTTTCAGCACAAGTATAATTACCACAGGACTAGAACTAGCTTGCTCAAGGCATGGAGACAAGCTTTTATAGATGAAAAGGAGAAGATAAGCTCAATCACAAAAATAATGGATTTGGCCTCATCACTTGGAAACTTCTATGGAATGGTGGCAAACTACTTCCCATTCAAGGAGATTCGAAGCCAAACCATCTTCACTTAACTTGGATGCAGTTGGTGAATGAGTTGGATAGAACTTTCAGAGATAGATTGGTTAAATTTTTTTCCCAAAAAGGTTGGCGTGATTGCGACTCTGGGATAGAGCGCTAATGGAGCGCCCCTTTTATAGGATTTTCCCCATTGGCGCGGGCAGAACACAGTGGGCCAACGCTAATGCAAAAAGGGCTCTTTTTAAGGGCAAAGAGCAGGAGATGTCTTCAGGGCATATGAAGCTCATGTTCAGAGGTGAATGATGCAAGTGGCTTCAAGTCTTGTCACTTCTCACAAGTCCCAGAATGAGTCCTCCAAGGTGTAGGAGAGGGGTAATAGGGACAGTGACAAACGGTGACAACTTACTGTGTAACAATTATGATTATTCTTTTGTATTCGGATACAAGTTGCATTACATTGCTTACTATCACTTCCACTAGTTGTATGTCATTGATATTGCATCGAAAATGTTGGGATGATTAAAAATCTAGAGTAGATTTGTTACAATTCAATTGCCATTATTATAGAAATTATGGTAATATCTTTATACTTAGATAGAAATTGTGTGAAATTGCTTATTGTCTGATCTGAAAATAACTCTGGAGTGATCTTAGTTAAATAATTAATGAATGAATGTATTACAGACTCATGTGCTGGTGTATGTCTATGTTATCTTAGGCAACAGATTGATCAGATTGTGAAATACACAGACATTGGAAAATGGAAAACAGTAAGGGAAACATAGTAAGCAAACACAAGAACACAACAAATTAATAAGGAGTTCACCCTATTCTCCAGGGCTACGTCTACGGTCCAGCTTTCAGTGGTGGCCTTCTTTTATTGTGTCTTTAAAGCAGATATTTACAGTGAGGAGCTCGATTTGAGTCTCCTGAAACAGATAATTCTTGGTAGGGTGGTTCTTCTGTTCCCCAAGCCACTAGAGTGCATAGACTCTTTTCCTCTCCAAGTCTTGTCCTCTCTGGTCTTTAATGGGAGGAGCCCAATGTGGTGCTCAATTCCCGACAGATCCTCACAGGGATTGCTTGAACCTCTCAAGCCTTCTGTCTGCTCGATGCTGCCCTAGGTCAGCTTGACTCTCTGTTTTCTGCTTCTTGCTTCACTGTCTCTTTCGCCTTTTCTTTCACTGTTTTTCTTCTCTGGTTCTTCCTTCTCTTCTCTTCCTTTTTTGTTCTCTGTCTGTTCATGGCTTAAATCCAATCTGTCCTTGACTATTCGCTTCCTCTTCTACCCCTTCGGATCACCTGCTGCTGTTCGCTTGGAGTTCCCTTCCTCTGCGTCATCTCCAACATCTCACAGGGAAGTGGCCACTTGTCCTCTCTCGAACTACGCCAGCTCTCCCTCAACGGTTCGATATTTCAGTTACACTGTGGAATGACTCATCTGCCAACTCAGCGGTGGGACTTCAGACTTTTGTGTGCTACGTCTTAATTTCCCTGTCAAATCCGGTTTCTCCATCGGGTGCAATCTCTGCTGTCAGATATGGAGCCCCAGATCCTACAGTGTTCACTCATTTCGCGCGGTTGACTTGTTCGTCTGTTAGCCCATGATGAGAGGTAGTTTTCTCTCTCATCCGTTGGACACACGTCGTGTAATGTATGTAATCGCTTGTTTTCTGCCAAATCTGCTTACTACCAACGGATGCCTTTGATATACTGCTAGTTTTGGAGCATTGGACCCACCTTTTGCCTTAGCGCTTTCCCTACGGTTTCCCGGCTTCCCATGCGACTGAGCACTTTGAGGCTTTTCCTTCTCGAGTGGTTTTTCCCAACATTCAGAAATGGCCTCTGTTTCCCGATCTAGGCTTCCTAACTGCCAGTTTTTCCTCCTGCATGTCTCCATGGGCCTCAGTCAGCGCGCTTTGACCGAGGTCCTCATCGTTCCTTGCTGGCTGCAAACTGCCACTATCTAGAGGTCTTCCTGATAGCTCTTTGTTCATAAATTTGAAGTCTGTCCTAATTTGATATAGTCATGGCACTTTGATAATTTTCATGGATCCAATTCAGATCACGGCCTTCCCACTGAAAAATCTTTTGGACCACCAAAAGTTGGTTTTCAAGCATCGACTAAGTGAGGATACAATTGTCTCACTTGTCCAATCTCTATCCACTTTGCACTGCTCGACTTTGAACCCTTGAGCCCAATTCTAAGGTACTCAACATCTTCTCTGCGCGTCGTCCTCACCTTCCTGTCTAGAACTGTGTCTTCCTGCAATTCATTAAGATATTCAAGTAGCAGGTCATCAATAGAAGGCAATTGAATTTTCTCTTCGGGATCCTCAATTAGTGAAGGTTCAAACAACCTCAAGAAATTTGCATTTACGACTGAGTAGATGTGCATGTAAGCTAGTAGATCAAGGCGAAAATCATTCTCACCAATCTTCTCAAGTATCTTGAAGGGTTCATACCTGATAGGCGTTAGCTTTCTACCTTCACCTTGCATCCTGTCCTTGCTGATATACAGTGAGACTTGGTCACCAAATTGGAAATTATGCTCCATCCAATGCTTGTCATGCCTTGCCTTGTATTTGGGTTGGCTCTTTTCCAACTGTTCCTGTACTGCTTGGTGGATCTCTTGGATTTGTTCAATGAACCTAGTTGCCCTGTCCACATCACTGTGTCCTTCAACTGTGGTGTCTTGACCAAAGACAAAATCCAAAGGAGACCTTGGTGTGAAACCAAAACAGGTCTCAAAAGGAGATCTCTGTGTAGAAGAATGTTTTCTCTGTTGTAAGCATGCTGCACATAACACAAATGTTCATCCCAAAGCTTAGGATGCTTGCTGCAATATCCTTTGAGTAATTGGATCACTGTCCTATTAACTACTTCTGTCTGGCCATCAGTTTGTGGTTGAAAAGCTGTGCTTTTCTTCAGTTTGGTGTCCATCAGTTCCCACAGACTTGACCAAAACTTCCCCACAAATCGGGTGTCTCAATCAGATATAATGGAAGTGGGTAATCCAAAATGAACCCATACATGTTCAAAGAACAGTTTTGCAGTTTGTTCAGCTGTAATCTGTTTATTACAAGGTATCAAAATACACATTTTGCTAAATCTATCCACAACAACATACAGATAATCATGACCTTTCCTAGATTTAGGCAGTCCTCCAACAAAATCCATGGAAACACTTTCCAAAGGGTGAGAAGGAACTGGTAATGGAGTGTACAAGCCTAGTTTTCTATCACTGGGCTTGCTTTTAGCACACATAGTACACCCTCTTACATATCTAGAAATTGTCTCATTCATTCTTGGCCAATAACAAAATCTTTGTAGCTATGCAATTGTTTGACTTACCCCAAAGTCACCTGATATTAGAGAAGTGTGTGCTTCTCGAATTATCTTTACTCTTTCAGTTTGTTGAATGCATAACTTCCCACAATGGTATAAGAGTCGATCCTTTACATAATAATCCAATTCTTCTACTCATTTTCCTTGAATTAAAGTTGCATATACATATTTGAAGTCTATATCTTGAGCATATTATTCAAAGTAGCTCTCATGTAACACAAAATTATGCTTAAGTATAGTGGATGCATTTATAATGGGTCTAGATAACATATCTACAACTTTATTATGTATGCCATTTTTATATCTGATTACTAAATTAAACTGTTGTAGAAAACCCATCCATCTATAGTGTCTTGATTGCTACAGCTTTGTTTTGGGAGTGTAGATATTGAAGTGGTTGATGATCAGTATGCATTACTGTCTCTTTGCCCATTAAGTAATGTTTCCACTTTTTCACACTCTGTACTAATGCATACAATTCTTTATCACATGTAGGATAGTTAATTACTGCAGAATTAAATGTCTCAGAATGATAACATATGGGTTTACCGCATTGTGTCAACACTGCTCCCATGGCATAGTCACTAGCATCTATTTGGATCTCAAATGGTCTCTAAAGAACAGGCAGTGCTAGTACAGGTGCTGTACTAATCTTTTCTTTCAAGGTGTCGATGGCTTTCTGCTGTTTGCCTCTCCACTGAAATACCTTGTTCAATCCTGTTAAAGCATGTAAGGGAGTTGCAATTAAGGAAAAGTTAGAAATGAACTTCCTCCAATATTGTGATGCTCCTAAGAAGCTTCTAACTTCTGTAGCAGATTTTGTTTTTGGCCCATTTACAATGAATGCCACCTTAGAGGGATCTATCTTCAATTCACCACCCCCTACTATATGACCCAAATAATTCAGAGATGTTTTGCCAAATTCACATTTTGAGAGTTTAA
>APFE030607625.1:52850-73576 GCA_000404065.3 Pinus taeda | reverse complement strand
TGAGTACATCATTCATTAGTCTCATGAAAGTAGCAAGAGCATTAGTTAAGCCAAAAGGCATAACCAACCACTCATACAATCCCTGCTTTGTTTTGAAAGTAGTATTCCATGCATCTTGTTCTGCAACTCTGACCTGATGGTATCCACTATGCAAGTCTAGCTTGGAGAAATAAACAACTTCTTTCAATTGATCTAAAAGATCATCTTTGTGAGGAAGGGGATAATGATTTTTGATTGTTATCTTATTTAGTGCTCGGTAATCAATGCACATTCTCCATGAGCCATCTTTCTTTCTCACCAAAACGATTGGTGACCCACATGGTGATGTGCTAGGTCTTATGAACCCCTTCTCGAGCAACTCCTGCACTTGCTTCTTGATTTTAGCATTCTCTAAAGCGGACAACCTTTTATACCTATGGCTGCAATGGTTGTTTCATCTCCTGAGTCTAACCCCAAATCTTTCTGAATAGCTGCAACAATCTTCTTTTTCTTACCCTCAAACTTCTTATGTCTCAGCTCTAGATGCAGAATCCAACAATGCTCATCATCATGCCCATCCTTTTTACAGAAGAGTGCATGAAGCCTTGTGTTTCTGTGTAGTGTTAGCCTTCCTTGCTTTCCATTTCTGCTTTCTTTTCTCCTTATTCTTGCTTGCAGTGGGTTGGGAGGATCCCCCAACTTCTAGACTTCCATTCTTTCCTCTAGCTTCTAAATGAGTAGCTTGTACAGATACCTCATCTATACTAGTGGGATTAAACATGAATATAGTGTGCCTCATGTAGTTGTGTAGACCACCAATGTACTTCAACAAAGTCTTAGGTAAGTCTAATGAGATTCCTAGAGTCAATGCTCTCTTTCTAAATTCTTGAGTGTACCCTCGCACACTTTTCCCTTTCAACTGTCGAAGAGTTTGCCAACTCATCATGGCTTGCTGCATGTAGGCCAATGGATAGAACTGCTTTTTGATGGCAGAAACAAATTCACTCTAGACAGAGATAGTCTTACCATGTATTTTCATGTTAGCTTGGGTTCTACCTTTCCACCAAACCAAGGCAGTGCCTTCAAGGCGCAGGCTTGCCAGCTGAATCTTGCTCTTTTCTGAATCGATATTCCGCACTCTGCAATAAATTTGTTTAATCCAATTATATAACTTTTCTGCATTCAACTCTCCATCATATATAGGTAGATCAAATTTAACATTTAGTGTGATCAAAGATGATTTATTTTTGTGTTCAAGGCTGTTAGGAGGTGTGAGAAAGCTTTCTTCTTTCCCTTTTCCCTTTGAGTGGCCATGGAAGTGAGACTCATCTTCTCCTTTGTCTTGCTTGGAGCCTGATGAATATTCATCCTTGTGTTTTCTAAAGTCCCTATACATTTCTTCTACCATGGACTTTATGGCTAGGAAACTATCTATGAATTGAGGGTCTGGCCCCATAGAACCTTCTTCTGACATTGTCTTCTGAGGGTAGACTCCCAATTTCAAGATTAGTTTCGACCAACTCTCCTTCTCCTAATTTTAGCTTTGATCTAGTTAGCATTCAACAACTAAACCGACACAAGCTTGTCTAACCTTAATAGCCTAAAGCTCTGATACCACTTGATCTGAAAATCACTCTTGAGTGATCTTAGTTAAATAATTAATGAATGAAGGTATTACAGACTCATGTGTTGGTGTGTGTCTATGTTATTTAGGCAACAGATCAATTAGATTGTGAAATACACAGACACTGGAAAATGGAAAATAGTAAGGGAAACACAGTAAGCAAATACAAGAACACAACAAATTAATAAGGAGTTCACCCTATTCTCTAGGGCTACGTCTTTGGTCTAGCTTTCAGTGGTGGCCTTCTTTTATTGTGTCTTTAAAGCAGAGATTTACAGTGAAGAGCTCGATTTGAGCCTCCTGAAACAGAGAATGCTTGGTAGGGTGGTTCTTGGGTTCCCCAAGCCACTAGAGTGCACAGACTCTTTTCCTCTCCAAGTCTTGACCTCTCAAGTATTTAATGGGAGGAGTCCAATGTGGTGCTCAATTCCCAATAGATCCTTACAGGGATTGCTTCAACCTCCCAAGCCTTCTGTCTGCTCGATGCTACCCTAGGTCAGATCGGCTCTCTGTTTTCTGCTTCTTGCTTCACTGTCTCTTTCGCCTTTTCTTTCACTGTTTTTCTTCTCTGGTTCTTCCTTCTCTTCTCTTCCTATTCTATTCTCCGTCTGTTCATGGCTTAAAGCCAATATGTCCTTGAATGTTCGCTTCCTTTTCCACCCCTTTGGATCGCCTGCTGCTGTTTGCATGGAGTTCCCTGCCTCTGCATCATCGCCAATGTCTCACAGGGAAGTGGCCACTTGTCCTCTCTTGAACTGCACTAGCTCTCCCTCGACGGTTTGGTATTTCAGTTACATTGTGGAATGACTCATCTGCCAACTCAGTGGTCAAATCGAACTTCAGACTTTTGTGTGTTGCGGCTTAATTTCCCTATCAAATCCGATTTCTCCATCGGGCGTAATCTTCGTCGTCAGATTTGGAGCCCCCAAATCCTACGGTGTTCGCTCATTTCGCGCGGTTGACTTGCTCGACTGTTAGCCCGTGATGAGAGGCAGTTTTCTCTCTCATCCACCGGACACACATCATGCAATGTATGGAATCACTCGTTTTCTGCCAAATCTGCTTACTGTCCAAGGATGCCTCTGATATACCACCGGTTTTGGAGCGCGAGACCCACCTTTCGCCTTAGCACTTTCCCTACAGTTTTCCGACTTCCCATGCAACCGAGCACTTCAAGGCTTTTCCTTCTCGAGGGGTTTTGCCCAGCGCTCAGAAATGGCCTCCGTTTCCCGATTTGGGCTTCCTAACTGTCAGTTTTGCCTCCTGCATGGTCTCCCTGGGTCTCGGTTAGCACGCTTTGACTGAGGTCCTCGTCGTTCCTTGCTGGCTGCAAACTGCCACTGTCCAGAGGTCTTCCTGATAGCTCTTTGTTCATAAATTCAAAGTCTATCCTGATTTGATACTGTCATGGCACTTTGATAATTTTCATGGATCCAATTCGGATCATTGTCACTTTCGTTGGCTGTACGTTGTCAAGATGCACAAAATACATTGGGACAATTAAAAATCTAGATAATAGTTTATCTATATCATGGTTATGTTGGTTAAAAATATAGTCGTAAATCTTTCATTCTTTTTCTTTTCCTACTAACACATCAGTTATCATTGAGCAATAGTTCATAGTGAAATTAATATTTTTTGAAATGTAATTTCTAAAGCATCAATGAACATGCATGTGTGAAGCAACATTGCTAAAACATCAATGGAGAATCATTTGTTTACTATGGAAATGAATGGAATGGACACAATAGTAAGACAACACAATCTATTTCATTTGAACTATTTTGCATATGTTGTGACAAATTGAATATTCGATAGTATGCGAAATCTATTGCATGTAAGATACACACCAACATAATTGTGTGAAGGAACAATAGAACATTTCAATAATTGCTTATAATAATTACTCTAGACCATGATATCACTAATATCAACAAGTTTATTTGCGTACTTTTTTTACATGTAAGATTAATAAAAGTCGCAACAAGTAAAAATTATTTTTATATTATAACAATCGTGGACTTATATTTTTTTGCAAACGTTAACTTTGAAAATATTATTATGTGGAAGTCTGCACACTAAGTGGAACTTCTGCACATTGAACTGCCTTCCGCACAATAATTTTCCTTCTACACTATTTACTTTCACAAAACTCGAAATGGAATTTTGCATGAGAGAGAATTACTTTAATTAAATGTCATATTCATATGAACCAAGTGAAACAAAACATTAAAATTTACTTAAGTAAAAATATGTAATGAACCTTTATAACTTTAATTGAGCAGAGGATCTCCACACAATGAACTTTAATAATAATATTTTAATTCTAGACTATTTTAGTAATAATACTTTAACTTTTCTAATTGGTAGTGACTATATAAATGAATTCAATATCGAAAAAATAAAACGAATGCTGGAGGAAGTTCATTGTGCAGTGCTCAGTACAATGAACTTCTTCCACATCATTGAGGGAACTCTTACTATTACCAACTTCAAAGCTAGGAAATTAACCTTGCTAAAGTGTATACTAGTATTTTAAAATAAACTTACATTTAAATGTTGATAAGCTTTATAGCTTTATTACTAAAAGTTTATGTCATATTTCTTATTGTCGCTTGTGCATTTATGTTCTCATGAGCGTACTTTGTCTTTGGCATATTCTTCATTGTGGATAGTTAAAACTTTTTTCTTAGCTTCGACAACCATTCTTGTGAATAGCTGTATCTTCAAAAGTTCTGAATGAGAAATATTTTAAAAATTAATTAACGAAATTCTTTTTCCTAGTTCATAAAAGAGCTATGTTTTCTTACAACTATTAACAAATGCTTATGCGAAAAACTTTCACTTTGCGAGGAACAATAACCGTGGTCGACCGAGTGTTGGCTATTTTCTAGATTTATGATATATTGCAAAATACATGTTCGATTTTAAATTAAGATTGAATGACATCTCCAATCTGTATTAGCTTTCATTGCTTTATATTCAACCTTTTCATTTGATATGTAGAGATGTCATTTAAACACAATTGAAAGTCGAAGGTGCGTTCGTCTATGCTTCGGTGCCTTATGCAAATCGTCTATTTTGCGTAGGTTCAAAGCTCTATGCAATTGTTTTTCCAGGTATGTTTTGTAAGGCTTCTTTTCCACTAAATAAAGCAACAATGGCTCAATGAGGCAAAAAATCCTAGTGATTCAAAATGGGGAAAAAACCATTCTAGTTGTGCTGTGAGGGAGCTTGATGGAAAGGGAAAACTATAATTGTCAAAGAGTTGGCTATATTTCATATCTATGAAATGTTTCAAAACACATATTAACAATGTTCTCAATGTCATATGACTATATATTTCTCGTTTTCATATATAATGACTATGTGTAACTATTTTTTCTATTACAGGTTAGACATGACAAATCATATACACATATCTAGGGTGAACAACATAAATGTATGAAGTTAAATAAATATGAAATCGCATGGTACATTATACAAAGTGATTGATATTTAGTGGTTCTGTTGTTTAAAAAGCAGTATTATGCAGAAGGAAAGTGTGCAGGAGAATTTTGCAAGGGGGAAAGTGAATGCGGAAGTATGAAACTTTTCCATACAAATACTGCGTTTGTTATTTCACATACTTGTTCTTTGGCGTAAATCATAAATTGAAGGGTCTAAGTTTTATGAAGCTTTTGCGACATAATAATAATAATAATAATAATAATAATAATAAGTAACATGTCACTGCCTTTTTCTCATTAGTCTAAGAATGATAAATCAAGTGTTCTGAGTTTTATAAAGCTCTTGTGGTGTTATTTTAACATGTAACATCTTGGTAGTTGCATTAGCTAGGTGTTGATTATGCATTACTATTTTTCGAGATGCATGTTGCCAATGCATATTGATATATGTCATAGTGCCTCAAAGTGTCACAAAAGGTAGTTATATTCGTGGATGTAAAGAAGACAAAAAATCAAATGGAAAACATGAATTTAACCAATCAAATATGTCAAGAGTGGACTTGGAGGCATCTCCAACAAAAGATGCCTGTAGCCTACCAAGCGTTGCTGGTTCAAATATAAATATTGTGGCACTGCTTTGTTCTAGTGTATCTACACCTGACAAACAATTTTATCAGAGCTCCAAGCATATGATTAATCACAAGACTTCTTCAAGCTCATATAAACTGTTAGCACCACCTATGGTAGAATCATTCGTGGCTTCACTATCAGAGAGAACACCTATTCAGTCACCTACCTATGGTAAGATGCCTCCTAGACAAGGATTCTTATTTCCAGGGCATAGTGTAAGTTCTTCTGGTCAGGGTGCAAGTCAGGGTGCAAGACATGGAGGTACTTTGTAGCAGCAGGGGATACTTTCTCAACAATCACTGGCTGGATCACTAATGCTTGTGGCTGTTACTTCTGGTTCTCCATCTCAAGCCACACTTACATCAGTGGCCAAAACCTAGGGACCACTACTAAAGAGCTCACAATCTGCAAAAAATGTAATTCCAATTTCAAGGTTGCCTCCAGATTCATCCATCTCTTCTCCTGTTTCCACTCCAAATGGACTTTTTGTCAGAGACTTTCTCTCAAAAAAGTCTTCATATTGAGCCACTACAACCAAAAAAATATCAATATCGTTTACACCAAATACGACATCATTTTTGAGTTTTGGTCCTCTAGCTCAAAACTTGCCATTAAAGCCTTCACATGCACATTTTCACCAGCATCTACCCTACCTCATGTTTCAACAAAATGTACAACCTATGGACTCTTCTTAGCAACAACAACAATTTCCCTTGGAACAACAACAATATCCTTTGCCTTATAATCAATAGCAAGCAGTTCATGTACAAAACCAGTCTTTGGCATAGCAACCACAACTCCAGTTTTGACCCCATCTCCAGACACAAAAAAATCCAAAATATTTACAATTTCATTCCCATATACAGAACATGCTCCATCTCAACCATTCATGATGTATCTATAGAAAACAACACAACAAATGAACCAACAATCTGGATGGAAACTCAATGTTTCGTTTGCCAATTGCAATTGCTCCATCTTCAATTCCAATATTGCTATTTTATGGTTTAGAAGGCCAAAGTGGATGCGTGCTTCAGATTTAATAATTTCAGAATGCTTTAAGACCAAATCAATGAGAAATTCCAGAGCATCGACTATTCTAACTAGTGAACAATTGAACTCTTGCTCTGTAGTTACAGAAAGGGGCTCCATAAGTTTCAATTCATGTTACGCTTGCAAATAAACTAGGTGAATTATGGTTATAATCCCTAACTCTATGTTTGCAGAGTCTCTCTAGCAATGCAAATATATCATCTATCTAAGTTTCCTTTATTTTAAGCCTCTGTATTTCCCAGCCACTTTTGAGTTTGCACAGTGTAAATGTTCATTTTCTAAAGGATGTGTAGAGAATGAAGTAAGCGAGAAAACGGGGGTGCAGAAGAAAATTTATGTTGTGAACGTGTAATTACTTTAATTATGAACAAATTTAGAATTAATATTATTTTTTTTTCTCTTGTGAAGCTTTCCTTGTGCGAAACTTTTAGTATGCGGAGGATGGGTAATGTACACAAGAACGGGGGTGCAAACAGAAAATTAATTTTAAACTATTTTTCATTTAAAACTTTTATAGATTTAGCTATGCAAAATCAAGGATGTGTGGAGGACAGGATATGTGTGAGAGAATGTAGGTGTCAAGGAAACTTTATGTATATACAAATATGCTTAAGGTCAAGCCTTTTTCAATTTATGTTTCCTACAATAAAAGATTTGATTCAGTTTTCGTGCTTTGGACAAATTTCATTCAGTGGAGTTTTGTCTACACTCGGTAGAACATTTACTAAATTATTTAGCAATATCTATTACCATTAATATATAATAATAATAATGCTGAAGAATTACACAGAAAGAAAAAACTTATGGAAGTGGAGAGATTTCATTATGATAACATAACCTTTAATCAATTAATTAGTAAAGTTTTTATCGAAAGAAGTCGATTATGCAGGGGTGCGGAAAAATCAGTGTTGCGCACACTTCGACAACTTTTCATAAAGTGTGCTAATAACATAGTAGTGGGGACCAACATGAAAGTTTTCTCCACACAATGGATCTCCTTTGTAATTTGGCACATATGCATACTCACACAAATATAGCCATAAATAAAGATTTTACTGTGTGGATAACACAACCTTTAATCAATTGATCAAAAAAGTTTTTAGGGTAGAATAATTTGATTTTGTTGGAGTGTGAAAAATGTACTTGGTCTACAAGAGGTGTTCGTTGATATTTGTGCTTAGGCATAAAGTTTCCATCGGGTAGATTTCATTGTGCTGAGAGGTTTCATTGGGGATACATAATGTCTAATAAACATTAAATAAGAAACATAACTATTTTTCTTTTAAATTAACAATATTGATTTATTGCAATAAGGACTTTAGTAATAAACATTAAATAAGAAACATCAATATTTCGTTGTAAATAACATACAAATAATTCATCATCAATAATTCCTAATCTTGCATGTTGATCATTGACCAAATTGTTAATTTTTTCGATTATAATGTTATGTGCTTAGAATATGGGCATATGATATCACAATTAATAACAAGTTGATCAAAGTGTTCATTTTGTCATCCAATGATATTTTTGGTGCATTGGCAGCGCATCATTTCCCTATATTGCTGTCACATAACATTATGATTGAGTAGGTCCTTTTGGTAATTTTAATGCTTCTCTTTGCAACATCCTGGTGTGATAAGAAAATCTAAGCTCTTCTTCATTGTAGCCATTCCTTTAACTTTTGTCTGAATTAATAACATGTCTTCTTTCTATTCCTGGTGCGAATGTTGCGCTACTTGTTGCAATTGCAGACTGTTCTATTTTGTTGATCTATTAGTTCTTTTGCAAACTGATATAATTTGTCATTTTCGATAGACCATTATTACACTAGCTTTATCATTAGTATTTGCGGATCTATATCAATACACTTAAGTGTGGCAAGTGTGTGAGATATTTTTTAATTGAACTTGAAAATGACATAGTACATGTGCCACCTTTGAAATTTATACCAATTCCTGCCAGCGAAAGGATTTTTGGTTACATCATTTCGATACGCAATAAGCCGTAATGGTTATTAGTGTGTTTTTTTTTTGGGAGGGGTGGGGGAGTGAGAGTATTCTAATGAGGGGTTACAATTGTGAAGCAAAAAAATGTTTTTGTGGTTTTGAGAGACACTACTTTCTTTTTTCCTTTTCCATCAAGATGTGGTTTGAGAATAACACTAGTTGTTTTATTTCAATCCAATTGTGATTATTATAGAAATTATGATTATTTTGTTAAATAATGAATCCATACAGGTGATGATAGTTTTAGAAGAGTAGGAATGACCTGTTATAGAGTTTTTTGTACCCAACGTTTCAGACTACCAAGTGAGTCCATCACTAGGGGATGCGTCAATAGATATTCTCCAAATATTAATGATGTATCAAGAGCTATATTTAGGGTTAGCTCTGGATAATCTTAATTTCTCAAATTTTGATGCACTGTCCATCATATCCCTTCCATGGTAGGATTTGATGTTGTTAAATAATGAATCCATATAGGTGAGGATAGTTTTAGAAGAGTAGTAATGACATGTTATAGAGTTTTTTATACCCAATGTTTCGGACTACCAAGTGAGTCCATCATCAGGGGATGCGTCAATAGATATTTGATGTATCAAGAGCTATATTTAGGGTTAGCTCTGGATAATCTTAATTTCTCGAATTCTGATGCGCTGTCCATCATATCCCTTCCATGGTAGGATTTGATGGACAATGCATTAGAATTCGAGAAATTAAGATTATCCAGAGCTAACCCTAAATATAGCTCTTGATACATCATTAAGATTTGGAGAATATCTATTGATGCATCCCCTGATGATGGACTCACTTGGTAGTCCGAAACATTGGGTACAAAAAACTCTATAACAGGTCATTCCTACTCTTCTAAAACTATCCTCACCTGTATGGATTCATTATTTAACAACATCAAATCCTACCATGGAAGGGATATGATGGACAGTACATCAGAATTCGAGAAATTAAGATTATCTAGAGCTAAGCCTAAATATATCTCTTGATACATCATTAAGATTTGGAGAATATCTATTGACGCATCCCCTGATGATGGACTCACTTGGTAGTCCAAAACGTTAGGTACAAAAACTCTATAACAAGTCATTACTACTCTTCTAAAATTATGATTATTCTTTTATATTCAGATACAAGTTGCATTACATTGCTTACTGTCACTTCCACTAGTTGTATGTCGTTGATATTGCATCGAAAGCATTGGGACGATTAACAATCTAGAGTAGATTTGTTACAATTCAATTGCCATTGTTATAAAAATTATGGAAATATCTTTGTATTCAAATACAAATTGTTTCAAATTGCTTATTGTCACTTTCATTGGTTATACACTGTCAATGATGCACAAAAGGAATTGGGACATTTAAAAATCTAGATAATAGTATATCTATAGCACGATTATGACAATTAAAAATCTAGTCGTAAATCTTTCATTCTTTTGCTTTGCCTACTAACACATCGGTTATCATTGAGCAATAGTTCATAGTGAAATTAAAATATTTTTTGAAACATAATTGCTAAAGCATCAATTAACGTGCATGTTTGAAGCGTGATTGCTAAAGCATCAATGGAGAAACATTTTTTTACTATGGAAATGAATGGTACATATGCAATAGTAAGACACCATAATCTATTTAACTTGAACAATTTTGCATATGTTGTGGAATATTGACTATTCGATAGTATGCAAACTCTATCATGTAAGATACATGTCAACAAAATTGTGTGAAGGAACAATAGAACATTTCAAGAATTGTTTACAATAATTACTCTAGACCATGATAACAGTAATATCAACAAGTTTATTTGCATACTTTGTTTTACATGTAGGATTAATAAAATTTGCAACAAGTAAAAAATCTTTTTATATTATAAAAATCGTGGACTTTTATTTTTTTGCAAATGTCAACTCTGAAAATATTATTGTGGGGGTCTAAACAATGAGCTAAACTCTGCACATTGAATTGCATTTTCGCACAATAATATTCCTTCCACACTATCGACTTTCATGAAACTCAAAATGAAATTTGCATGAGAGAGCATTACTTAATGTAAATGTCATATTTTATATGAACCAAACGAAACAAAACATTAAAATTTACTAAGTAAAAATATCTAATGAACCTTTATAGCTTTTAATTTTGTAGAGGACCTCCACACAATGAACTTTAATAATAATATTTTAATTCTAGATTATTTTAGTAATAATACTTTAACTTTCTAATTGGTAGTGAATATATAAATGAATTCAATATCAAACAAATAAAACAAATGTGGAGGAAGCTCATTACGTAGAGCCCCATACAATGAACTTAGAATGAACTTATTCCACATCCTTGAGAGAACTGTTACTATTACCAACTTCAAAGCTAGGAAATTAACCTTGCTAAAGTGTATACTAGTATTTTAGAAATAAAATTACATTTAAATTTTGATAAGCATTATAACTTTATTGCTAAAAGTTTAAGTCAGATTTCTTATTGTCACTTATGCATTTCCGTTCTCACGAGCATACTCCCTCTTTGGCATATTCTTCATTACGGATAGTTAAAACTTTTTTCTTAGCTTCGACCACTGTTCTTGTGTATAGCTATATCTGTAAAAGTTTTGAATGAGAAATATTTTAAAATTAATTAACAAAATGTTTTTTCCTAGTGCATAAAGGACCTATGTTTTTCGTACAACTATTAGCAAATGCTTATGCGAAAAAATTTCACTTTGCGAGGAACAAAAAATGTGGTTGACTGAGTGTTGGATGTTTTCAAGATTTATGATATGTTGCAAAATACATTCAATTTTTAATTGAGCCTGAATGAAATCTCTAATCTGTATTAGCTTTTGTTTCTCAACCTTCTCATATGATATTTATAGATGCCATTTAGGCAAAATTGAAAACCAAAGGTGCGTTCATCTATACTTCAGTGTCTTACACAAATCCTCTATTTTTCATAGATTCAGAGCTTTATGCAATTTTTTTTCCAGGTATGTGCTATAAGGCTTCTCTTCTACTAAATAGAGTGGCGTTGGCTCAATGAGGCAAAAAATCCTAGTGATTCAAAACGGGGAACAAAATCATTCTAGTTGTATTGTGAGGGAGCTTGACGGAAAGGGAAAACTGTAATCATTGAAGAGTTGGTTGTCTTTCATATCTATGATATGTTTCAAAATATATATCAACGATGTTCTCAATGTCGTATGACTATATATTTCTCATTTCCATATATAATGATTATGTGTAACTATTTTGCTTGTGACAGGTTAGACATGACAAATTATATACACATATCTAGGGTGAATAACATAAATGTATGAAGTTAAATAAATATGAAATCATATGATACATTATGCAACATGATTGATATTTAGTGTTTCCGTTGTTTACAAGTTAGTATTACGTAGAAGGAAAGTGTGTGGGAGAACCATGCAATGGAGAAAGTGACTGCAGAAGTGTGAAACTTTGCCATAGAAAGATTTCACATGTTATTTCACATACTTGTTCTTTGGCGTAAATCATAAATTAAAGGGTATAAGTTTTATGAAGCTTTTGTGACATAATAATAATAATAATAAGTAACATGTCACTGCATTTTTCTCATTATTCTAAGAATGATAAATCAAATGTTCTAAGTTTTATAAAGCTCTTGTGGTGGTATTTTAACATGTAATGTGTTGGTAGTTGCTTTGGCTAGGTGTTGATTATGCATTATTATTTTTAGGGATGCATGTCGCCAATGCATATTGATATATTTCATAGTTCTAGGGGCATGTTTTACTATAGTTGTTGGAATACACGAATCAGTTCTATCTATATCATTTTACTTGTTTCCTTGTACATTGTTTATGTTGTGCTTGTCATTGAGCAATAGTTCATAGTGAAATTAAAATAATTTTTTGAAATGTAAAGATAAAATATTAATGAACAAACATGTTTGAAGTGTGATTTCTAAAACATCAGTGGAGAAGCATTTTTTACTATGCAAAAAAATGGTATCGATGAAATAATAACACAACATACTCTATTTCATTAATTTTTTGCATATGCCGTTAGAGATTGCCTATTTGATAGTTTGAAAACTCTATTACATTTTAGATACATGTCAATATAATTGTGTGTAGGAACAATAAAACATTTCAGGAATTGTTTACATGAAGGGAAGGCTGAAGCCACACTATATTACGAATGTAAATTGAATATAGATGCATTAATACATATGCATGGTGTAGATAACACGAATGTTTAATTGGAAAGGATTGCAAAATCAACGTCAAATACTTTGGATGTGGAAGAACGAGGAATTTGGGGGGGCATATTTTGTATACATTAGTTATCGAACTAGCTAAAATTTCCATAATAGTTTGGTCAAAGACAACAGTGAAAAACTATTTGCATTTTAATTTAGATTTATGCGAAGAAAGTTATGACATATTGTTCCATGATGAGAATTCAATTTCCAAATATTTCAAACCACTCCTGCGTAATAAAAAACATTCAATAGGAATTGAGCATGAACCTATAATAAATATAACAACATACAAAGAAACAAAACATGGATGGATGCAGATAGATAAAAGAATGGGCAAACACATGGTTAAGAGATTTTCCAGGTTCAGGAGTATTTACGGTGAAAGATGTTTTGAAACAATATGCCAATTGATGAAGAATGAGTATGATGTCCCATATTCACAACGAAAAATGAAATGTACAATTTTTCATTTGCACAATTTAGCATAAGCATAAAAAGGATAACTAGAGTGTAACAGATGCAAAATGACAAACTTGTATGTTAGTAGGCAAAGCAACATAATGATAGATTTACAACTACATTTTTAATTGGACTTATGTTTTGTTGTGTGGAGCTATTACTGTGTAGAGTACTTAGCATGTGCGGTAAATCAATTACGTAGAGCTTTGATTTTAAAGCTATAAATATTTGCGAAAGACCAAGTATGTGTGGGAGAAAATAATGATTAATATTGTTATTTTCCATTGTGCGAGGTGGTGCATAGGGTTATATTGCTAAACTATTAATGTTAATATGTGAGAATTTTTTACACAACGGATTTTCTATAAAATAGGCACATATGCATTTGTATTATATTGGAAGCATATGTGTTTTCTATACTGGGATGTTGGATTGCTATCTAGATAAACTGACATATGGTTTTTTAATCATCTTAATGTCTTCGATACAATATTGATGATGGATGTAACCTTCACTGTATTAAAATATTTATGCAAAGAGAATCAATTAATTAGCGGAAATATCCATTTAGTGATTAGAGGAAATATCATAATCTGTCATTTTGTTGCTTTTCATACAAATTCACGATATGTCCCTAGATAGATTGTTATCTAGATTTTTAATCATCCTGATCATTATCTAGATACATAGTTTTCTAGATTTTTAATCACCCCAATGCCTTCAATGCAATATTGACAACATACAACTAAGGCAAGTGACAATAAGAAATTTAATGCAATATGTATCTGAATACAAATGAATTACCATAATTTCTATAATAATGGCAATTGAATTGTACGAAAATAACTGACGTTAATTTTGAATCACAATTTAATCGTCCTCATCGTTATCTAAATACATGGTTATTTATTCTAGATCTTTAATCGTACCAAAGCCTTTGACGCAATATTGATGACGTATAGCCAACATAACTTACAATAAGCAATGTCACACAATTCTTATCCGAATAAGAAACAATTACCATAATTTCTATGATAATCACAGTTGAATTGAAATAAACCACTGACATTATTCGCAAATAACATGTTGACAGCCGAGAAAAAAATCGTTGTTTACTGAGGCCACAAATTTGATCCAAAAGTCATTTTTTTTTGGTGGAATCCAACTAATTTTTTTTCAAAGAAAAATCAATCATAGGAGTGTTTAAATCATTTTTTTGATGGTGGAAATGAATTTAGCACTACCACTCATATTTCCCAAAATCTCTATCAAATTTTGATCAAAATCTTGCTAGGATTTCCGCTATTTTCTGGGCAAAATTATGGTGGTAGGAATCGCTATAAATTTGAGAAATGGCAAGTGTAAGCTATAATTTTCAGATTGAACTAAAAAATATTTCATGTACTTTCCACACATAAGTGTATCAATATGGATTTGCAAGTACTAATGATAAAGCTAGTGTAATAATTGTCTACCGAAAATAACAAGTCCTGTGAATTTTCTACAACTATACAACTACAACGAATGGAATGAACCTAGAAAATGTACTGCGTAGTGCAATAATCACACCATCAAGAGCTTACATTGTTTGTCAATGTTCTATGATTCAAATGCACTAGGATGCTTCGAAGAGAAGCCCTACGATTTCCCTGCTTGATCATAATGCTCTGTGTTGAGAATATGCACATATGATGCAATGCCAATGCACCAAAAATGATTCACTTTTCATGATTAATGGCGTTATCATGTCCCCATCTCTTCAACGCATAAAATTATAATTGAAAAAATGAAAAAGTTGGTCAATGATCCATTGTACTGATTGAATGGAAGTAAGTTTTACGGAATCTTATTAATAATTTTTCTCATAACGTTATGTGTTGGAAATATGGGAAAATGATGCACTACCAATGCCCCAGAATTCTCATTGGACAATAAAAGGAACACTTTGATCAATTTTTTTATCAATGGTGATATCATATGCCCATATCCTCAACGCATAAAATTATAATCGACAAAATGAACAATTTGGCCAATGATACAACAACAAAATGAAAAATTTGGCCAATGATCCATCACATTAATTGAATGCATGTAAGATTTACGAAATATAATGTTATTAATGATGAATAGTTTCCATGTTATTTAGAACAAAATAATAATGTTTCTTATTCAATGTTTATTAGACTTTGTTGATCAATTGATTAAAGGTTGTGCTCTCTGCACAATGAAAGCTTTGTTTATGGTTATCTTTGTGTAAATAGGCATATCTATGGAACTGCAAAGGAAATCCATTCTACGAAAGAATTTTTCAAGCTTTCACTCCGGACAATCATAGAACTTTTGCATAATTCATACACACTTGCACTCATAAACAAGTTTTTTAATCACAAAATTTACAAAAATACTTTTATTTTTGTTAATGGTGACATCCCCACATAATCGACTTCTTTTGTGATAAATACTTTGCTAATTAACTGATTAAAGGCTGCACTATCATAATGAAAGATATCCGCTTTCGTAAATTGTTTCTTTCCACACAGTTCTTTGTCATTATTATTATTATATATTGTTGGTAGTATTTTAATTCTAAACATTGCTAAATAATTTACTAAAAGTTGAACTGAGCATGGGAAAAAAACACTCCGCAAAATGAAATATGCTCAAGTCTTTAATCATTGAAAACACAAATTGAAAAAGCCTTACCTTAAGAAAATTTGTATATATGTAATAAGAAAATGTGAAATATCATTACATTAAAAATTAAAGTTACAAAGTTCCCTCTACACCTACATTCTCTCGCACATATCTTGTTCTTTTCACACCCTTGATTTAGCATAGCTAAATTTGTAAAAGTTTTAAATGAAAAATAGTTTTAAATTAATTTTCTGTCAATGCTCCCATTCTCATGTACATTACCCATTCTCTGCACAGTAAAGGCTTTTCACAAGGAAAGATTTATAAGAGGAAACAAAATAATACTAATTCTAAATTTGTTCTTAGTAAAATTAATTACGTATCGACAACATAAATTTCGTTTTGCACCTCTGTTTTCTCTCTCATATGCCTTTCTTTGCATGTCCTTAGGACAATGCACATTTACACTATGCGGGCTCAAGACCATAATTAATGGCAAAGACAAAGACTAAAAATCAAGGAAAGTTACCTCGATGATATATTTACATTGCTAAAGCAACTATGCAAACATAGAATCAGGGATTAGAACAGTAATTCGACAAGTTTATTGGAAACTGTAACACAAATTGAAGTCGATGGAACACGATTATGGAGTTGTAGAGAAAGAGCTCAGTAATTCTTTAGCTAGAATGGTCTTAAAGCATATTGAAATGATTAAACTTGAAGCACAGGTCCATTTCAACCTTATAAATATGAAAATGGAAATATTGGAATTATATATGGAGCAACTGCAATTGGAAAATGAAACATTGAGTTTTTATCTAGATAATTTGCCCCAGGCAAAGAACATCAATGTTGAATAGGACGCTAATGAAAGAGGTGATGATATCATGTCCATTGAACAAGGTTGCCCCCTTTCTCAGCTTGAGCCAAAAGTTAATGAAGTCCACATCGCTTCTGATATCGTTTATGTAGTAACTTACATAACTGTTAGTCTTTTTATTTTTTTTGTTAATAAAGAAAATCATTTTAGAATAACATCTATAACCCACTTGTGAACAATGTTAGTCTTTCTTCAAAATTTTGAATTATGACTAGATTCAGAAAAAATAATTAATTTCCATGCATGCCATTTATCTGTATTGCTATAAATTGACATACGTATCCCATCTTCTGCACAGTCAAAACTTCACACAATGAAAAGTAATAATAATAGCATATTAACATTAATAGTTTAATATTAATTTCTCTATGCACCCCCCCGTTCTCCTGAAAATACCCCGTCCTAATTTTGTTGGTTATTTTTACTTTTTGATAGTGTATTACCTTTTGGGTAATATACATTTATGCTTGTTATGTTGCATGTTATTATTACAATGATTATGAGATACAATATGTCATAAACACATATTTTAATTTGGCTAAAAGATGCTGCAATAGGAAACACTAAAATTGATAAATGAGATTTGATATTGTGCATGGCTTTGATATTTTCACACTTACTCTTCATATCCAAACATCACTTCCATATATGTTTGGAAAAAAAATATTAAGTACAAAGTACTTAATGCAAAAGAAAATATTTTTACTTAAGAGCATAAGAGCAAAAAATTTATTAAATTTAACATGCCCATACTCCATGGGCCCTTTGGCAGAGCTTTCACTGTGTAGAGAGAATCATGTTGAAGTGCGGACTTATGTGAATGAAAAGGTTTATGTTCCTTGTTCCACACACCATATTTCTGCATATATTTGAAATTGTTATGTTGTCATTTCAAAGAAAGAACTACTTTTGATCTAAATGGAATAATAATTATTTAATATCTTTGAATCTGTTAACACCCAGGTTGTTCCCTTTGACTCCCAAGGGAATACGGCCGGGGTAACCACTAACCAATCTTTGGATTACAGCTTCTAGCCCAAATGTAATTAGAGAGGGATCTCTCTTTAAGGTTTGTCTCTGTTCTGTGGAGATTTTAGGCTAGTTATGAAGTAAGGGTTTGGTTTATGTTTGGTTGGAAGGATGTCTTTCTGTGCCTAAAGTGAAAATCTGCAGATAATGTTAGTTCATTGGGCAATGGAGTCTGTGGCCACTGGTTTTTTGAAATCTTGAGTTTGAGCAGCTGGAATTACAGGGCCATTTAAATACTTCATAAAACAAACTTGAAATTATGATGGTGAAATGTAAACAACCAGTGAAAAGCAATTAAGAATTTTCCAATAAGCTGGGGTGTGGAAAAGAGATATATTCCTCAGGAGCAAACTTGAATTCTTGAAACAATAATCACTATGAAAGATATAGTATGAAAGGGTAGCAATTAAGAATTACACCTTTATTACTATAACTGAAGAAACATTTATAATAGCTTAGATTGAGTTTAGGGTAATCTGTGATTAAATCCTGGAACTATTCTTTTTCCTTGCCATTAACTATAAAGCACAGAAGCATGAAAGAGATATGAAAGATAACAAAACACATAACAAAGAGTTGTAAGGAAAACTTATTGTGCCATGAAATACACAGGAATCCTGTAACTTTCAGCTAAACACCACAATGCATCAAAACAATACAGAGCTTTGGAAATTCCACCACCTTTGTATTACTTCTCTGAGAATTTACAGTAAAAGAACTATAGAAAAGATATCAATAACATCCAACCCCTGCAAACTCATGCGAGGGGGAATATATATAAATGTTTCATACAAAATATATCTCAGGCATTGAGTCATCTGAGAAATAAATATCTTCATTAACTCGTACAGGAAAAGCAGATAAGAAGTTATTGCAGCTTTCAATACAACACGAATGCTCTTTAATTCTGTCAGAAGATTTTTGACCTTTGGAGGTCACTGAGTTGGTTGAACGCTTTGTTATAACTGATGAATGACGTGTCTTTGCAGCTCTGTCCTCCTGTAGATTTTCGGCCCTGTCACCTGTGACTGTCAGTGTTGCTGTGGTGGCCGAATGGTTTCGCTGAGTTGGCTCAGCCTCTTTTCTCCATACATGCTGATATATCAAAATTTTCCTGTGCATGACAACTTACAATATTTCAATAAAACTTAATTACTGGCTCTGGTTTAGTAGTAATTGTATCAATCCATTCGAGACTTCCTGTGTGGGCAATTGATGTCTTAAAATTGCCTCTATAGTCTCATCCGCCTCTGTATATTTATAGAAATTGAGGCGCATCAAGACGAGTGAGATTTCATTCATGATAAAAAATAAGCTCTCTACCCTGTTGTAGAGAGTCTGTCCTGATGCTAGCCCTGATTCTGCTGAAGTGTTGGGCTTCTCTGAAATTTGAGTAGTAGCAAAGGTGTTGACCCTCTTGGCATAATTTCCATGGGAAAGTAGTCTTCCTGAGGTGCCCATTAAGCTAGGAAGACCTCTATTCTGCAATGCTATGAATTTGTCCATGAATTTATTAATGTCTGTCTGCATATCCTGGCTTCTTCTCTCTAATGTATGTACCATGTTTCTTAGTGTCAGGACCCTTTTGACCATCGAAATGGTCTCAGTCCTGTTGGCAATTCCCATTTGGACCAGCTGAGAACTTGTTCTGTAATTAAGCACATTTATCATTCTGGTGGCAGCCTCAGGCATACTGCCTAGAGATGCCCTTGCTCTTTGGATTTCCCTATGTGCTTTTCCAATGAGCCCCATCTGCTCATGAATAGCCTCAATGTATTCCCACTGGTCTGTGATGTATTGGCCAATATTGGCCCATAGGACTCTCTTGAGCTTAGCTGTTACTTTATCAAGTGTGAGCTCTTTCTCTAGCTCATTTATCCTCCTTTTGAGAGTCTTTATCTCTCTTTCTTTCTCAGCTACGTTTTGCTTGGATTTATCATATTTTTCATTGAGCTTAGCCAAAGTTTCTTTAGCTTGACTTAGCTCTGTCATTTGGGCCTCCAAGACCTGAATTTCATTCCTTAGTTTCTGCATATCAAGACTTTCAGCCTACTCTGTTGTTGGTGCTGAGGTAGAGGCTGTTGCTTG
Source organism: Pinus taeda (assembly GCA_000404065.3). Classification (NCBI taxonomy): domain Eukaryota; kingdom Viridiplantae; phylum Streptophyta; class Pinopsida; order Pinales; family Pinaceae; genus Pinus; species Pinus taeda. The sequence continues at coordinate 53,489 of APFE030607625.1, read as the reverse complement.
CTCTGTCTGCTGAATGGGAGGGGCAGTGGTTTGAGGAGCTTCTTCCAGATTGATTGTTTCTGGAGGGGGCTGAGAAGTTTGGCCTGCCTCTTTCTGTTGCAATGCTGCCTAAAGTGCAGCCTCTGATTCCTCCAACTTTCCTTGTGTTTGGATGAGCTGTTTATATAGTGAGACCAGCATAGCTGTTGCATCCTTATCATGTCTCAGCTGGGAAACTTCTTCAGTTTGGGGATGAAGAGTTGCTGGGATCTTGATCATTTTCCTTAATGCTGCCATATCAGCATCCCTTAGCTTCAACAGCTCCTGCACTGCTTTGACATCCTTAGGATCATGCCCAAGCTCTATTATGATGTCCTCCAAAGCTTTGATCCTATTTTCCTTCGCTTGAGAGGATGCTCTTTCCAACTCAAGTTGTGCAGTTGTATTATTTAGGCTATTTTCTAGCCTGTAGTTCACCAATGTTTTGTCTGCCAAGGAGGCATATACCATCTCACCCGTTTGCTTGTGTAATTCAATCTGATCCATCGGGTGGATGTCCTTGGCGAGGACCTCAAGGTTGGTCCTGATGTAATCTGCAGCTGATTGTGGCTGTTGCACGGCTGGCATGAAATGGCTCATGATCATTTTGCCCTCATGGAC